>JAJOOO010007631.1:0-27562 GCA_029582685.1 Solanum piurae
AACTTGACTAATTGAATATAATTGTTAGTTAAAAGTAAAGTCTAAACCATTTTCCTCGTGGGATCGACCCCAACCTACAAGTTGGGTTCTTTACTTGATAACGATCGCTTATGCTTCTGAAAGGAGGTGTAATTTGAGCGTATCACGTGTGGGTGAAGAAACCCAACACAATGAAAACTCACATACCTCGATTTGGCGAAACAAATCCTCGATTTGGGAAAACCTTGTTCGTTCTTCTTTTTCTCCTTTTTTCCTCTTCTTGAATTCTCCTCTAAAACCCTAAGCGTAGTTTATGATTTAAAAACTAACCCAAATCAGATTTGACTCCAAAATATTTATAAAAACTGTTTTAGTCTGATTGGGTAAGGAAAAGACCAAAATACCCTCACATTTACGGGTAACTTTCCTTAATTGGATAAACTAACTTCAAACGGGCATATCTCCCTGATACGAGCTCAAAAATTAGCAAACTCGGTGGCGTTGGAAAGAGGATTCCACGACCTTTAATTTGATATCTTATGGGCCACCTAACTCATCATGTACTGAAAGTTATGATTGTTTGAAGTTGATCCAAAACTCACACATAAGCATAACTTGAAAAATTTCAGGTTTGGCTCTTTCTAAATTAGTTCTTTCTAAACTTAGGTCTCTCTAAGGCGGGATGTTACAAATTCATTAACCCAACACAAGTAAAAAAAAATCTACTCAAATCTGCTCAAGAACAACTCTCGTGCGCAAGATCCTCACCTCAAAAACGCAACAAAACTCCATTATCAAAGAATGAAGCACAAAACCTCAAAGAACTCAATCAAGAACTCAATATACTCAATCTCATTGATGAATTCGAAACTTGAAACTCATGATTGGCGTGAGGGTGAACAAACCCATCACTATGAAAACTTACATACCTCAAAAGAACCACGTTCTTGGCAAAAATTCTTAAAGCTCAATGAACGCTTGAAGCTTTCTCCCTTTTTCTCCTTTTGAACTTTTCCCTAACCTTTCAAACGTTTTAGACTTGAAGGAAAACTTATTTTAATCATCTTTGACCCCTAATTGGGTGGGGAAAAAATGTGTAGGCCAAGTGGGGTAAGGAAAAGACCAAAATACCCCTCCGTAAAATGGATGAATTGCATTAACTAGACAGGTTGTACTCAAATAACCATATCTTTTTCATCCAAACTCAAAATTTAGCAAACTCGGTGGTGTCGGAAAGAGGACTCAATGATCTTCAATTTGATACCTTATGGGCCCTCTAAATCATCATGTGCTTAAAGTTATGGTTGTTTGAAGTTGACCCAAAACTCACAATTTAAGAGTAACTTGTACCAATCTCATTTTAGCTCTTTCTAATTTAGTTCTTTCTAAATTTAGCTCTTTCTAGGACCGAGGTGTTAAAATATCTTCCCTTTGTGAACATTCATCCTCAAATGAGATCACTCTAAATAGAAATGAGTTTGGCAACATCTTACACCCAACATAATTTAACACAACTTGCATATCAATTAAAAGAGTGTTTTACAAAAGCCATTACTTTGGTCTGGAATTTCTCAGGAAGCAAAGAGATGTGGGTATCTCTTCTTCATATCCTCCTCAGCCTCCCAAGTAGCTTCCTCAACAAGTTGATTCCTCCATAAGACCTTGACTGATACAACCTCTTTGGTTCTAAACTTGCAAACCTGATGATCAAGTATCTCAATGGGTATCTCCTTCTAAAATAGGTTGTCCTTAATACCAATTTTTTCTGTAGGTATAATAAGTGAAGGATCGCCAATACACATTTTCAACATAGGAATGTGAAATACCAAATAGACTACTGCTAACTCTGTGGTAGCTCCAACTCATAAGCTACATGACAATTCTCTTGGATATCTTATAATGAACAACATACCGAGGACTGAGCTTCCCCTTCTTACCAAATATCATAACACCTTTCATGGGTGAAACCTTCAAGTAAACCCAGTCAGCCACCTCAAACTCCAAGTCTCTTCTCCTAACATATGTATAGGATTTCTGACGACTTTGCATTGCTTTCGACCTTCCTTGAACTATCTTCACTTTATACATAGCTTGATGAACCAAGTCTGGTCCTATCAACCAAGCTTCACCAACCTCAAACCATCCCATAAGAGATCTACATCTTCTCCCATAAAGAGCCTCATAGGGAGCCATCAGGATGCTAGAGTGATAACTATTATTTTACGCAAATTCTATGAGAGGTAAGTGATCATCCCAATTACCTTTAAAATCGATCACACAAGCCCTCAACATAAAATCTAAAGTCTGAATTATGTGCTCTGCATGACCTTCAGTCTGAGGATGGAAAGTAGTACTCAAATTTACCTTCGAACCCAAACCTTTCTAGAAAGATTTCCAAAATTGTGCGGTTGATTACGCATATTTATATAAAATGATGGACATGGGAACTCGATTAAGTCTGACCATCTCTTGAATATATAATCTGGCATAATCTTCTGCCAAAAATGTAGTCTTTACCAGTAAGAAATTGGCTGATTTATGCATCCGATCTACATTTACCCAAATCGAATCATGCTGCCTATGAGATCACGGCAACCCAGTAGTGAAATCCATATTTATCTTCTCATACTTCCATTCAAGAAGATCTATGTTCTGAGCCATACCAATGGAACTTTGGTGCTCTACCTTGACTTGTTTGCAATTCGGGCATTTGGCAACGATCTCTGCAATACACCTCTTCATACTACTCCACCAATAGAATTTTCTTAAGTCACGGTACATATTTGTGGAACCGGGATGGAATGAATATATGGAACTATGAGCTTCTTCTTTGATCCTCTCTTAGAGTTCATCCACTTTTTGTACAGAGAATCTACATTGATACCTCAATACACCATCTCCCTCTTATTAAAAAGCCATCATTTTTTGCTTATGAACATTTGTCTTCAATTAAAGCAAAATAGGGTCTTGGCCTTGTTTCTCTTTGACTTCATACACTAGTGATAATTCAGCCCCATTCATCAACACCACTCCACCTTCATTAGAAACCAATAACCAGACTCCTAATCATGAAAGTCTGTGCACATCTTTTGCTAATTCTTTCTTGCCTTCCTCAAAATGGGCAGCACTACCCATAGATAACGTGCTCAAAGCATCACCAACAACATTATCCTTACCTGGGTAGTAGAGAATACTCATGTCATAATCCTTGAGTAACTCTAACCACCTCATTTGTCTGAGATTAAGCTCTTTCTGACTAAATACATATGAAGACTCTTGTGATCAGTGAACACATCTACATGAACACCATAGATATAATGATGCCATATTTTCAAATAAAACACTACGACAGCAAACTCTAGATCATGAGTCAGGTAATTCTTCTCGTGAATCCTAAGTTGTTTGGAGGCATAGCTTATAAACTTGTCGTTTTGCATCAATAAACACCCAACTCCAAATTTGGGCGATCACAGTACACAACAAAGCCTCGTGTACCCTATGGTAGGGTCAATGTTGGGGCAGTAGTTAACCGATATTTCAATTCCTAAAAACTTTTCTCAGAATCTTCAGACCATTGAAACTTCACTATCTTCTGAGTATACTTTGTCAACAGGGACGAAATTTATGAAAACCCCTCGAAAAACCTCCTATAGTAACCAACCAATCCCAAGAAACTCCTTATATAGGTTGGAGACGTGGGTCTAGGTCATTTCTACACTTCTTCAATCTTCAAAGTGTCAAGTCGGTTCACTTCACCAGAAACAATGTGGCTTAAGAATTCCACGAACTCAAGCCAAAACTCACATTTGGAAAATTTGGCACACAACTCTCTATCTTTGAGAGTTTGAAGAACTACTCTAAGATGACTAGCATGATCCTCTGTATTCCTCGAATAAATTAGAATGTCATCAATAATAACGATAAAAATCATGTCAATATATGGCTTAACTAATCTGTTCATATGATCCATGTACGTTGCAGGTGGCACCCTGAAGTTGATCGGAAAATCATCAATTCCTGGAAGAGGATACTTATTTTTTATGGTAACCTTGTTAAATTGATGGTAATCAATACACATCCTAAGAGAACCATCTTTCTTCCTCTCAAATAAGACCGAAACGCCCCAAGAAGGTCTTTCAAATGCCCTTTTAACTCTTTCAACTCAGCTGGAGCCATTCTATATGGGGGGTAATGGAGATAAGTCGAGTATCAGGAAGAATATCTATGCTAAAGTCTATTTCTCTCTTAGGACGGACTCCGGGAAGATAATCTGGAAAGACCTCGGGAAATTCACTCACAACTGGAACTAACTGAATAGGCGGTGTCTTAACACTAGAATCATTAACTCGGACTAAGTGATAGATGAACCCCTGAGATACTAGCTTTCTGGCATTAAGGTAGGAAATAAAATGACTATTACGCAGTGTTGAACTACTCCTCTACTCTATAACTGGCTCCATAGGAAACTGTAACTTAACTACTCGAGCCCTACAATCAATTGAGGCATAACAGGCATGAAGTTAGTCCATACCTAGAATAACATCAAAGTCCACCATGTCTAACTCGACTAAGTCAGCCATGGTGTCCTTGTGATGGATAGAGATGGTACAATCACGATAAACTCTCTCAGCTAGAATAGACTCACTGACATGTGTGGAAACACTAAAGGGATCAAAAAGTCACTCAGGAAGGATATCAAATCGTATAGCAATATACGGAAACACAAAAGATAGACTCACACCTGGATCAACAACATATATTTCAAAAGTAAAGACTTTGATCATACCAGTGAAAACATCTAGTGAATTCTCATGTTCTTGGTGATTGGTGATTACATATAGACGTTTGCTCCTCCACTTGTCCCTAAAGTAGCTCCTCTAGGTGCAGTTGTGTCTACTGGAGCCACTGATGAAGATTGGGCTCTATTGCCCCCATTACTATTACTTTGCCTGTTCTTAGGGAACTCTATCATGAAGTGACCTATCTGATCACACTTGAAACAACCAGTGGATCCATCACGACACGCTCATGGGTGGTTCGTACCACACTTAACATATGTAGGACCCCAGTTGCCTCTTTGTGCCACACTACCCTGAGATTGAGTAGGTCTAGCTCTAAAGTTCTACGAATCTTGATGTTTGAACTCACCTTTGTTATTTGTTGCAAGTGCACTAGCAGATGATGGAGCAGGTCCAGTTGGCCTTTGTTGAGAAAATGTTTCGTTTGCATTACCTGCCATACTCATTACATGTTGTCTTACCCTTCTTGTTGTGGAAATATTCCCTATCTCTCAACTTGTCTTCCTCAACCTGTTTCACATGGATCATAATCCTTTCTATGTCCATCTACCCTATCAACATAGCTTCCTTACCCTCTTAACTCAACAAGCAATACAACCCAGACACAAAAAAGCTCATCTTGTTCCTCATATCCGCAACCATATCCATAGCATAACGGGACAGTTGAGTGAACCTGAGGTTGTACTCATGCACACTCATGGACTCCTGCTTAAGGGTAAGAAATTCTCTTACCTTTGCCTCTCCCAGCTCACGGGGAAAGAAACGCCCTATGAAGGCACCTTAAAACAAAACCCAGCTCACAATTGGTTCTCCTTTAGCTCTGCTCTTCTTCCATTAGTCGTACCAACTCCTAAAAACACCCTTGAGCTAGTATGCATCTTACTCGACTCGGTTAACATAAGCAACATGCATAACCTCAAACACCTTCTGCAGCTCCTTCATAAAATTCTCGAGATCTTCATTCACATTTGACCCTGTGAATTCTAGAGGATTCATCCTTAAGAACTTATAGATTCATGATGTATCGGCCACATCCTATCGAACCACTATTTGTTGACCATCTTGGTTTGTCACCACGTGACTCAACATCCGGATAGCATCCTAGAACTCGGCATTAGTGACCTCTCCTTGGGGTTCCACTTTGGGTGCATTGGGTACCCCTTGATCCTAGGGATCAACATTTCTCCTAGCAGGATGACCTCAAATAGCTCTTCGTGGATGCATTATCTGAAAGATACGCGCAAGCACGAATTAGAAAGGAACTTTTATAAAAGAATTGAAATATTTCCTAAATGTCGCAGCCTCTTAATTATAGATGTGGCACGATTCACCCCGATAACCAAGAATCTTCAGACACGACTTCATAGACACCCTAGGACTCCTGAAATCTGTGCTCTGATACCAAGTTTATCAGACCCCGAGCCTACATTCTGGGCGTGGCCGACACTCGAAAACCATTGCTAGTCCCCAAGTGATCCCTTGGCCTGGCTCAATACTCAGCGGAAGACTAACTCAACAATATATGACCTCAATTTGCAAAGATTAACTCAAATGTCTCAAGATAAATAACTTAGATTATTTAAAGTATTTAACTAGCCATAAAAGGAAACTCAAGTCTTAAAAATTAGCAATGGAAATGGAAAAGACTCATCAAAATACTACTATCTAAGAAGCCTCTATTAACTATGATAGATGTCGCGACAAGACCCACCACATCTTAATAAGACTGAAATTAAAAGTGGAACACGCCAGAATCAAGGAGGCTCACAGAAGCTAACTGGGGCTGCAAGGGATATCAACAGAGAGCATGCTGACTACCCTGAATACCTGTATATGCATCATAAAAAAATGTAAGCCAAATAGTGTTAGTTCATTGAATGTACGAGCATGTACGGGAAACTTTGAAGCATAAATATAGGCTTGAACTGATAGAAAAGAAACATACTCAATTCGTCTCAACTCAACTCAACTCAACTCAAGGATACTCAGCTCAACTCAAGAATACTCAACTCAACTCAATATGAAAGCAACAATAAAGATGCAATTTATATAAAGCATTTAAAACAATATATAATAACTCAATGTATATAAAAATATACAATAATAAACTCTTTACTCTTATTTGGGAGATTCTCTAATCGACAACCATCACTATGACCGACGTGATGATACAACGTCTCGTCCACGCTACCAGAATTGTGTTATACCTTGACGGAGTATAGGACATCCTCAACTAAATGGATCCACTACCAGGATGTAGGCTCGGGTCGTGACATATTTTTTCTAAATTTATTTTTTATCCTTACTTCTTTGTCATTTACCTCTTTATTTTTGAAACTTGTGCGTGTTGTAGTGCTACTAAGTCAAAGAGGAGGGGGGGGGGGAAGGTAGACACAATTGAACCGAAAAAAGATTTTTGTTATATTCTCTGATCTAAACAATTGATTAAAATCTATTTTTTGTTGATAGATCTCTTGAGACTTTTGATGTTACATACTTATCGCAAAAGGTGTGTTTATTTAGAAAATGGAGCATCTCTTGTTTATTTGTTTTTGTTACTTTAAAACTTATTTTTGTTGTTCTATTTTTGCAGAATGAAGAGATCGAGAGATGACTCTCCATTTGGTTTTTCACATAGAGATTCGTAAGATCTTTGCCTTGTGTTCATTTTTTTTCTAGGTCGATTTTGTATGTACTGAACTTTTTTAGATGAATTTTTGATAAATTAGTTATTTTTCATTCCTATGATGTGTGGTTTATATATTTTAAGTGATCAAGACATTTTAGATGCCATTTTTTTGAAATTACTCAACAACTTAGAGTAGTTAAAATCATTTTTTTGTCTTCAACTCAGAAATATCAGGCACAACTGAAGATAGAGATTGAATCTTTACCCTTTGTTGCGTTTGTTAGGGTCGATCTAGATTGATTTTTATTTTTCAGATAATTCTTTGTTAGGTTAAGGGCTCCAACGTATGAAAAGTACCACTATTTATTTGGTTGCATCATATATCAAAGAATTTGTCAATTTTGAATGAACTATTCAAAGTTTTTTCATTTATCCCAAAATAACCATTGATTCAAAGTGGAAGAGCGTGTAACATAACTCTATATTAATATATTGGACAAATAAATTTTACTGCAAACTTTTAGCTACTGTTCTATTTATCACCGTCAATTACATGTTTATGGAGGCGGTCTGGGTAATATTAGTGGTGATAGCGATGTTGAGAGAGCTGGTACTAGTAAGCCAAAAATGACGATTGATGAGGCATTCTCTTATTTGAACCAAGTTAAGGACAAGTTTCCAATCAAAGGGAGAAGTATATCACATTCCTTGTCGTTATGATGGACTTTATGAGAAAAAGGTTTGCTACTACAATTCGACTATTGTTAATCGTCACTAATTTCTATTGTTATTTTATGATTTATGTGGAACTAAGTCTTTGATATTTCTTACAGAATTGATACCGTTGGTGTCAAAGAAAACGCGAAAGATTTATTCAAAGGATCCATCCTAATTTGCTCCTTGGTTTAAATCCTTTTCTACCCAAGGGCTATGAAATAGTCTTGAATGATGAATATGAGAAAACATATTTGATGGAACAAGCAATCAATTTTGTGAAAAAAGCAGAGGTTACATATATGTTACCTTATGATTTTAATAATAAAAGGTCTACCTTTTTATTAATTTAAAAACTTCATTCCTAACTTATTGCCTAATAACTTCTTGCAGGAACGTTTAGAAAATTATAGTGAGCTCAAAGATATTTTTTTCATGTTTAAAAAGGAGTCCAAGAATGCCAAAGAGGTGTACGATAAGGTGATACAAATTTATAATTTGAGTACATAGATATTTTGGGCAACACTCGTGCTATTGTTTGTAAGTACTATTTTTTTTATGTATAGGTTATCTTACTTCTCAAAGACCATCCAGATTTGCTAGAAGAGTTCAAAGTTCTTCTAGGATGATTCAGTTACTGCTAATCAACTATCTTATTTAAACGACGCTAAACCATTGATGAATTTAAATATATTACTTTTATCATGCTCCTTGTTTCAAATATGCATCAGTATGCGGATTTAATTGTAAACATATTTCAAATAGTTTGATTGAAAACTCATCTTCTTCTATATTATTGTTCATCCTTTGTTTCATCTAGCCCTACATTGTTAACTTTATACTAAATTTTGATCATCTGTGAGGTATACTATTTTGTTTTCTTCATTTTTACAATATCTGTATTAATTATGTGTATGTTAAGGGTTATAGATTTATATGATGCACTAACTATAGTGACAAAAATAACCTATTTAGATATAATTAGTACAATATGTCCTAGTTTGGTACAATCCATCAATTTATCAACTCTGTCCATTTCAATCCAAGCCGTAAAAAGTTACACGAATATCTTAGCCAGATTATTTCATGGGTAATCTTATCAAACCTTTTTAAAGAACAAGTTTTCTTTTTTGATATGTTATAAATTGGTATAATAAAGAATAATTATAATTTTAAAAGGTACCCAAAATTTATAAAAGAACAAAAAAAGAAATTGAAACTTAGTAAGAAGTGGGCGGATTGGGGTGTGAGCCATATTTTATCCCAATAAATTTTGAGTGTAATTGATCTATTTATTAACTTAAATTCAGATAAATTTAGCATAACCGACCCATTTGGTAAATATACCTACCTAAGTAATCTTGAGAAGAGTTGGAGCTTAGATCAAATAAAATTTAGTTAGAAGAAATTTGATCACATAACGTTCTTTCCATTTTTAATAAATTGAAATGACGGTATACTTAACCCTTAGCCAAAATGTTCTATTTCAGTTGGTAAAATCATTTAAATGAACCTCATAAAGTCATCCATTTTAGAATTACAGAGAAATTAGTATATACAATATAAAATAATATAATTCCTCCTTGCAAAAGCTGAAGTATAATTTTAAATATTACATATCCAACATAGCCTTAGATTTTTTTAAGAAAACAATTGACCGCCTAATTGGTTAAAAAATTGTA
Source organism: Solanum piurae (assembly GCA_029582685.1). Taxonomy (NCBI): domain Eukaryota; kingdom Viridiplantae; phylum Streptophyta; class Magnoliopsida; order Solanales; family Solanaceae; genus Solanum; species Solanum piurae. Next base: position 9,804 of record JAJOOO010007631.1, read on the forward strand.
ATCACCCTCGAGGTCATTTGTGTGTTTTAGCTGCTTTTACTATTTTGCCCATTTCTTACCTTTCTGATGGTGTTTGTCTTATGTCAGAATGGGTAGCATGATTCTCGATGTAATGAGTTGAGTTTAATTTAACTTTTTCAATCTTTTTTGGCCTTGTGCTTAAAGAGTTGAATTTAGTCAACTTGCAGAGATATTGATGTTAGATCGGAATTTCATCAGTTTCATCAGTTATAGAAGAGTTATTTTGATCAAGTGTGATGATCGATTAGGGTTTTGATTATTTTTTTTTAATTTGGTGCGAGTAGGAGTGCCCTTCCTCAAAATATGCCTAACTCACAGGTGGTGCATCCTCAGCTTTGCCCTTTTCCACTGGTCAAACCAAGTCCTAACAACATTCTTCAGTTGATATACAACTAGTTCAACTCGCTCAGCATCGGCAACATGCATAACCTAAAATACCTTCTTCAGTTTCTCAACAAAACTCTTTGGATCCTCAATAGTGTTTGAACCCGTGAAACTTGGAGGATTCATCCTCAATAACTCTCAGATCCTCGAAGTATCAGTCACTTCCTATCTAGCTCCTCTTTGTTGCCCAACCTGGTTAGTCACAGCTTGGCTCAACATCTGGATACCCTCACAGAACTCATCATTGGTAACCTCTCCTTGGGGTTGCACCTCAGATGCATTGGGTACCCCTTGCTCCTCGAAATTCCTCCTAGCAAGACGACCTCTGGCAGGTCTTCGTGAAGGCATGATTATCTGAAAACATGCGCAAAAGCGAATTAAAAGAAAACTTTTTAGAGATCAAACTCTAACGCACGAAATGAGTGTGAAAGAAGTGAGATAGTATTCCTAAGTGTTGCAGCCTCCTAATTATAGATGTGGCGCGCTTCACACCGATAACTAGGACTCTACAGACACAGCTTCATAGACTCCCTAGGACTCTTGAACTCTGTGCTCCAATACCAAGTTTGTCACTCCCCGAGCCTACACCTTGGACGTGGCTGCCACTCGAGAACCATTGATGGCCCCAAGCGAACCCTTGGCCTGGCTTACTTACCCAACGAAAGACTCTATGCATATTTATACTGATCAATAGCACTATACTCACTTGAATAATAAAATACTGAGAATACTTAAAAGTAAAACATTCAACTTGGCCAAAATGGAAACTCAAGTCTTAACATATGAAATTAAAATGTAAAGACAACTAAACTACTAATTGACTGTCTATGAAGCCTCTAAAACAAAGAGGAATGTCGGGAGAAGACCTCCTATCATCCTAACAACTGAAAACTAGTAAGAAAATGATAAAAGAGTCCTCCGGAATGCAAGGAGGCTCACCAACTGACTCTGAGTGCTCAATCTGATCAACGAGGCATTGCATGCTGATCCTGGTTACCTTCGTCTGCTTCATAAGACAATGCAGGCCAACTGGCATCAGCACATTGAATGTACGAGTATGCGAGTTGGAATGCTAAACACAACTTAGGCTTGAAAAGGATCTTAAAGGAACACTTACCTTTTCTTTACTCAACTCCTAAATAACTTAACTCAATATAAGCAATAAACATATGCAATATTTAGAAAGCTTGTAAAACAGTGGAAAACAACTTAGTTCGATAAAGAAAATGCAATGACAAACTCAACTTTACTCATTTAATAAAGTAATATAGTTTTTGTGGGAGTTTCTCTAACCGACAACCACCACTATGAGCCTAAGTGGGGATACAACGTCTTGCCCACGCTGCCAAAATTGTCCTATACTTTGCCGTCATATAGAATGCTTAACTAAGTGGATCCACTAGTCTATGCTAAAAGCATCTTAAGGAGTCATCTAAAAAGTATGATCCTTTACTACCCATGATGGCTACATGGTTTATGGAGATTGGAGTTAATATGAACTCGCATCCCCATATCGGTGCTCAATACAACTCCCAAAATATACTTAGCTCATATGTTTTTAAAACAAACTTCTTTCTTTGGTTTGAGATAATTACTCGAAACTTAGTTTTAAATCTCTCTTAGAATCGATGTTCCCTTTCTTGTTCACATGTGAAAACATTTTAAACTCTTGGAAATACTTAGTTCCCTTATATATTTTTGAAAAATAAACTCAACTCTTTACTCTTTGTTTAACTCGAAACTTAAGTCATAAAACAAAGTTAAAACGTTTATGAAAGACTTTTGAAAAACTTTAATGAACTTCTCTTGACTTACTTCTTAACTTCTAGACTTGACTCTTAGCTTTCCTTGAATTGACTTATGGATTCAAGGATTGTGATTTGTGATAGGAAAGATCTCATGATGATTAGGAGTGTGTTTAGATAGCTAAACATGAGAAAAGATCAAAATATCACTGTGTGAGGGTAGGTCCGCGACGCGGAGATGTATTTTAATTTTGGTTGCGAAAATACTTTTTGAGATAGAACGGTTCGTGACCGCTCCGCTATGCGAAAACAGTTTTTCCCAAATCTGGGGAGCAGGTCCGCGACGTGGAGCTAGTGCCCAAATTTGCCCGACTAAATTTCTTCTTCGTTTTCCAGCCCCAATTGGCCCAAACTCGGTTTATTTTCCCAAATTCTTTTTAGATACAGATACCCAACAAATGTACCAAAGAACCTAACTTCAACCAACTCAATAATTTGACGTAATGATCTCAGAAACTTCTCAATTTCAGCAAAACTCAGGAACAATATCAAATTCAAGAATACGTATCAAGAACATCAACTTTCAAACTCTTTTAGGACTAATTCACGCTGAAATAAACATGTTTGGCACGTGGGTGAATGAACCCAACGTTATGAAAGCCTCACATACCTGTAGGATTAAATCCTTGGCGAAATCCACACAAAAATCTCCAAGAAATCGATGGACTTTGAAATTTTCTTCTCCTTTCTCCTCTTTTCTCTTTTCTCCATGCCCTAGCGAGAACTTCAACTTTTCTAAACTGGTCTAATTCTGATTTTCCCCAATTAACTTCTAAAAATGAATTAGAATAATTAGGTAAGGAAAAGACTAAATTACCCTTCAAAAATCTGGATTAGACTTTCCTTATTCAAGCAGCCGAACTTCCAAAGGGAATAACTCACTCATACGAACTCGAAATCGCGCAAACTAAGTGGCGTTGGAAAGAATATTCCAAGATCTTTCCTACGATATCTGGAAACACACCTAACTCATGTTGAGCTATGAGTTATGGTCATTTGAATTTGACTAAAACTCATCCTTAACTTAACTAGAACAAATTTCCAGATTTTCATTATTTCCTAAAATCACTATTTCCAATTCTTGACTTCTTCCTAGTTATTTCAATTTTTGAGATGTTACATTTAACTTCCACTACAACAAATTCGATTATCAAGGAAAAATAATTTTGTCATTTATAAATCATATTTCATCACTTAAAATCTTGTGTGTTAAATGAAATTTTGTCATTCAGTCATCACTTAATGTGTGTCACTAAAAGTATAAAACGATGATTTAGTGGTTCGTCACTAAAAGTATTATATTAACTACTAAAATAAAAATCATCTCCAAATGTACAAACATTTGTGAGGAATTTACTTATGAGAAAAAGTATAATTTATTTGCAGTTAATAGTATGTTTTTTCACTAAAAATATTATTACTATAGATAAGATTATGCCGTCACGAATTATTTAGTTCAGTCAGTGACGACATTAATTGTCTCTAAGGTTATATGTATTTTGTAGTTGAACAAATATAGTTTCATCAATAATGACTGCTTTTTATATACAAAAATATATTTCATCCTTAAATGTATAAATTAAGGAAAAATTAATTATTATAAAAAAAATTAATAATTTTGTGGTTAAATCTATCATCTTTTCACTAAAAGTATTACTTTTACCAACAATATATACTGTCATTATAAACTATCATGATTAGTGACAATTAAAATTGTCATAACATAAAAAATATATATTTGGCACTTCAATTTTACGAGCTTCTTCCTCGGAGTGTGCACTTTCAAATAGTTATTTTAACTTGTAACGCCACTGTCGACTTCTTTTTTTCCTGGATATCCTCACAACCATCATTCATGTAATGCTCATGCAAATTAATCTCAAACCACTCCTTAAAAAACAAATAAGTTTTGAATACACATAAAAAATTATCAAAATCCCTGTTATATTAAAATAACAATAATCACATCTCCTAGCATAGTAATTAACGTCAATCTCACTATTTTTTTTAACTATCAAACCCGCATATTTTTGAAATAATTTATACATTCCCTTAGTTTATCAAAAAAATAAAAATAATTACAGTTCATATGCGATTTTACACTAACAAGGAGAACCTAGAAAAGCATTTAAATGGGCGGAAGAGTTGGATTAGGCACAAGCTAAAGGCAAGGCTCTGCTACTTTAGTTTATAGAATGTCCTTGCCAGCATAACCTTACAATATTTTGATTTAGATAAATAAAATTGTGATCCAGGCTGAAAATACTGATCCACAACTTTCTATCTTTTTTAGAAACTACTAATCCACAATCATCTTCTTGATATCATTTATACGATCTCTTACATTTTCAAAAAAAAATTATAATTACAGCTCATATGCGATTACTCTTGAGTCATATGGAATAAGCTTTTACACTAACAAGGAGTACCTAGAAAAGTATTTAAATGGGCTGAAGAGTTGGAGTAGGCACAAGCTAAAGGCAAAAGTTCTACTGTTGTAGTTTACAGAACGTCTATGGCAGCATAAGCTTAAAATAATATGATTATGATGAATAAAATTGTGATCCAGGTTGAAAATTCTGATCCACAAGTTTCTATCTTCTTTAAAAATTGTTGATCCACAAGCATCTTCTTGATAGCATTTATACGATCTCCTACTTTATCAAAAGATAATAATAATTATAGTTCATATTTGGGTACTCTAGAGCCCTATGTAGTATGATTTTACACTAAAAAGGAGTTCCTAGAAAAGCATTTAAGTGGGCTGAAAAGTTGGCGTAGGAACAAGCTAAAGGACAAAGTCTGTTAATGTAGTGTACAAAATGTCCCTGGTAGCATAAGCTTACAATCATGCTGAAAATATTGATCCACGAGTTTCTATCTTCTTTAGAGGATCCCTAAGAAATTGTTTACGAAGGAAGCTTGAAGAGATGAATGTATGCCCTTAGTTCTTATTTTAGTAGCAATTAGTTGAGTTAATGTGCTCTTTGTTTGTTTTAGTACCAATCAGTAAGCCCCTAGTTGTTGTATTACTAGCAATTAGCTGAGCTGATGTACTAGTTATTTATTTTCTAGTTTATTAACGGTTGAAAATACTGATCCACAAGTTTCCATCTTCTTAAGAGGATCCGTGAGAAATATTTTAGGAAGGAAGCTTGAAGAGATGAATGTATGCTTCGAGTTTGGTCTAGAACGACCTTCTGTTTGGTTTTTGAGGTTTTTGGGATATCTTTGTGGCTTTCAGCATTTGTTTTTTATTTCATTCAAAGTGTTGACTTTGGTCAACATTTTGATGAGACGACCTTTGTTGGTTGTATCGTTGATTCCGTTGAGTCTGAAATATAGTTTCGAGTCTAGTAGCATACCTAGTTTGCACCGACAGGATTCTGAATGAGTTTCGGACCCCAACAGAAGATTTTGTGCTTTAGTGATTTTACTGATGCAATGTTGCTGGTGCAACACTCATTCCTTCATCGCGATCGTGGAGAACCTCCTCCCTTTACCTTCACATATGGGGATCTAGTGTGTTCGCCAAGGGTCAGCTTTGCTGACCTTCGCGATCACGAGGAGGTCTTTGTGATTGTGAAATGCATTTCAATGCTTGCCAGTGTTTTTTTAAAGACATGTCAACAACCAAAACCTCCATTTCCAACATGATTCTTAGGCGATTTTTGGAGAATTTCTTGTCGGTTTTGGGTGATTCTTGTTTGAGAGTGTTGGGAATGTTCGTGGACTCATTCCAGGATGGTTGAATCTTACGTTTCTCTTGGTAATTTTCTCAATCTCATCTTAATTTCCCTATTTTGAACCCTTGAGCTAAATTTAATGGTGGTCTTGGTTTGCCTTGATCAGAAATCGGTTTGTACTCATGTTTGGGGCCCAATTTTTTTGACTGGGTTGAAACCTTGTAACAAAGTCGATTTCATGACTCTATGCGCGGGTACCACTTTTGCTTGTTAGTGGTTTCTTGTCTTTTGAGTCCCTTTATTGATTATTTCTTTTTAGTGATTATTGTTGTGTTCCCTTGGTATTGTTGATAGTTGGGCACTGCTCCGAGGCTCTTTGGAAAGGGAAGACTCCTAAGTAAATTTTGTGTGAGCGTGTATTCGGCCTCGAGGTAGGCGATGGTCTCTACTTCTTTGAATTAGCCCTTTTAGATTTATTATAATCTAGTAATATCATATGACTTTGTAAACCCTTAGGATTAGCTTAGATTTTGCCGCCTAGTTGAGTTATGTCCATTATTGGGTTGTTTAGGTAGTTTTAGCCAAATGCCTTAGTTTTAGTTGCTCTTATGCTTGTTCACTAGTCTCCTTAGAAATGCTTATAGGTCACGTGAAACTTAGGATTGTTGTGTGTGTTTTTAATTTTGGATCGATTATTATGCCTTTATAAATTCTTGAATTTATGATTTCTTTTTCGATTATTGAATTGTTGAGCTTGAGTTCGTGAGCTAGAAGCAGGTGTTTAAGGTTAGTACTCTTGTGGTGTCACGAGTATTCCTACCAGTTTTGTGTCCATGAAATTACTTAATTATGATGATGCCTGTGAGGGGTGGTACTCTTGAGATGATCTTTGATGGAAATGGCTTGGTTTTAAAAAGGGAAAACTGACTTTAATGAGTTGACAGATTCCGAAACCCATTTGATTCAACAGTGATATAAAGCCCTTTTACTTGATTATTAGTAAATTTTCAACGTCTTTTACTCTAATGAGCACGATTAATCATTTTGGGAAACCCATTGGCTTAGTTTGGGTTACAATCTTTCATCAGGATTTATATTAATGGTAACCTCGATGTGCCATCACGGATGGCCCGTGGATACATTTACCCGGGTAAGTGGCTTTCGATTAAGCTTGAGGTATCACTCCAGGCGGCTCAATGTTTCTTCTGGGCTTACAGGTTTCCTTACTTTGTGTTTGCATGGCATCATCGTGTGAGTTGGGTTTCAGGTGTATTATGATTTATGCATAACTTGTGACTTAATCTTTGATATTATTTAACTGTCCTCTATCTTATATTTGTTGTTTAGATTATTCCCTTGTCTTTTAAATTCTTGATTCTATTTATTTATATTTGTTCTTTTTTAGCTCGGTCAACCTCTGATGCCTACTGAGTACACCGTGATTTGGTACTTATATTGCACTTCTATATCTTTTTGTGATGCAACTCCTAGTTCGAGCCACCCTCAGTGAGCGTTGGATCTTCCTCGGTCGTCAAAAACTCAGATCATGGTGAGCTCCGAGCGTCTAGATATTTGTTGCTTTCCCTCTTTTACACTAACTTATTTTTTGTCGTTTGGATTAGTCAAATCTTTTGTATTTATGACCTTCTATATTTAGTAGCTCATGTATAGGTGATACTAGGTCTGGGGATTGATTCTTGTGTTAGTTGTGTCTTCTCGGTTTCTTTTGGGCCTCTTCTGTATATTTTGTCACAGTAATGATTTACAATGTGGCCCATTAGTTTATTTTGCTTCTATTTCCGCTGTTTGTCTTATTATAATTAGATTGTTGTCTTCCGTAAGTATTACTTGGGTTTAGGCTTGTCTACTTGGAGGGTTATAATGGACGCCATTATGGATCGATCCTTTGGTCGTGACAACGTGATATTAGAGCACTTGGTTCATTAGTTTAACAATTATAGGAGCAAGTTCATATTAGAGTCACGCGGATCGATTCCATGACATTCGTATCTAATCTTCGAGGCGATATAGGGGATTCTTAGGAATACTTCATTGTTTCTTGGTTTTGATCGTGTGTTGATGGTTGTACCAATATCTAAACTTTTTTTGTTTCACTCTTTCTGAGATGGCTAGGACGAGGTCGAGTGCGGGTGGGCGAGACCCTCCTAAACCTCCAGACCGAACCCCTGCTAGGGGTACATGTCGACGAATACACAGAGGTCAAGAGAGAGCATGGACTATAACACTAGCTCGAAACCACGAGCGAGTAATAACACTAGAGTTTGAGGTAAAGGTTGAGTATGTCCAACATTAGCCGAATGGTGCAGAGCCAGCCTAGACTCCACCAGGGTTCGTGGCCACCCCAATACTTTAGGATACTTTTGCCAGGATCCTTTACTTCAAGTAAGGCATGTTGCATAAGGGTATTGTGCATAGCAATCAGTTGGACACCAGGTTAGAGATGAAGCACAAACTTTATTCTCAACATGGACATAGGGCATGTAGACCCCACCGACACATCATGCTGTTGTGGCCCTTTCTTTAGTGGTTTAGCTAGTTCTGACTTTTGCTCCACCTATGGCTCGTAGGCCAGCTATGTCTTCCGAGGAGCAGAAGATGTTGGCCTGATTCATCAGATAGGGTCCTCCCAGGTTCTCTCCTGTTGCAGGCGAGGATACTCACGAGTTTCTACTCAGTTATTAGGAGAGGTTGCATAACCTCAGACTAGTGGAGTCTCACAGGTTTGATTATACCACCTTCCAGTATGATGGGTTGGTGAAGTAGTGGAGAAGATCTTATCTTTAGTTCAGACAAACTGGGTCACCTTTAATGAGTTGGACTTAGTTCTTTGAGGCTTTTTTGGAATAATATGCACCTCGTAACCTGAGGGAGCGGTTGCGAGATGAGTTTACAGACTTGACTCATGGATCACTTTATAGTTGTACAGAATGAGGAACGGTTCCATGAGTTTGCTACACATACATCTATAATAATGTCGACAAAGCACGAGAGGGTGCCTAGGTTTGTCTGAGGACTCTCATGTCCACTACAGATGGCTGCATAGTATATGGTGGCATCGAGTTTCTCTTGTCTTCCGATTGTTAACCATGCCGGCCATTGAGGGGATTCATGGTGAGGCTAATGGAGGCACCCACAAAAGGCCCCGCTGTTACAGTGGTTTTAGTGGGTCTTAGTTCTGTGGTAGGGGTTTCCCGAGAAGAGGTTACCCACCACCGTTTTAGCCCGCCAGGCCGATTAAGAAAGCTCTATAGATTACAGATGGTAGCACTGCAGGTATTAATGGTCAGATAGTTCAGGCACAAGTTTGGGATTCTCGGGGTGTACATTCATTGTATTTAGGTTATGGTGGTTTGTCAGGTTTAGCTGAGTCATCTCAAAGGGGTAGTACTGGTAGAGGTTGCTACGGGTGTGCTGTAGTATTTCACTTTTCCCGAGAGTGTCCTATGACCAGTCATCGTAGCAGGAAGGGTCAGTCGGGTCAACAGGGTTAGACGAGTAGCAAGGTCACCCCCATGGCTATGGTTCAGGGTACTAGGGGTTGTCCCAAAGTATTAGAGGTGGTCCTCAAGCAGGAAGAGAAGGTGGTCGAGGTGGACACGTCCATATGTATGCCTTCACAAGGAGGCTAGAGGTAGAGACATCAGATGGTGTTATCATAGGCACAATCTCTGTCTCCCATGAACCTGCTTATGCTTTATTTGATCTGGGGTCTGCATTTTCTTATTTGTTTGCCTATAATGCTCCGTGGTTAGGGTTATCTTGTGAGCCGATGTATCTGACTATACATGTAGCTACTCCTATAGGTGATTTTTTAGTAATGTATGGAGTTTATAGAGCTTGTGTGGTGACCATTTGGGGTATGATTCTTTGGTAGACCTTATTGTGTTGGACATGGTAGATTTCGACGTGATTTTAGGCATTGATTAGTTGTCTCTCTACCATGCGATCTTGGATTGCTTCTCCAAGACTGTTACTTTGTGCATGCCTAGATGTAGGAATGTATGGGCCACGGGGTCTGGTGAAGACCTCGAATCTGTGGTACTTGAGAGTGTCCCACACGTCTGGATGCCTATCCACTACTCCATCTATGGACAATCTCTTCTCCTCCAATATGGTCCTCAATCACTCGGCCTTTAACCGGTTGAGTGACCGGGGAGGGGAACCCTAAACTGGTGGCGCTGGAACCACCATTTGTGGTGGAGGTGGTACTGGAGCTGAAGCTGGAGGGGTCGGCTCCAGAATCCTAGACGGATCATGATGAGATTTGGAGCATAACTCTGTTTGTCAAGACTGTAATAACCGATCGTCCTCAGGCTTAGAGAATGAAGCCTGAGAATCGTAGGACTCTCCCTTACTAACGGAGTTGTACATCGGTGTTTGAGCTATGGGTGATTTGCCCTTTCCCTTTCCTCCCTTAGGAGGTAACTTCTTACCCTTAGCAGTGGAAGCAACTACTTCCTCATTAATAACGACTCCACGTGCCCGCTTTCGGGGCGGCATGCAACTATCATTTAAATTGGTTCTATCCATACCTGAAAAACAATGGAGAAACACTTAGAAAAACTTCCAGAAATATTGAAGAAATATTAGTTGCAGAATTATTCGTCGAACAATTCGGTGAGTTGCCAAGTTGTTTTTGCAGGCCAGATAGGGCTCGCTGAAAGTACTAGCATACAATTTTCAATCATTCAAGATAGGTCGGCGATGTTCAGGGCCATTCGGCGAATTGCCAACATCAATCGGCGAGCTAGAAGTAGCTCGCCGACAGTTATATTGTATTTTAGGGGTTAGTGGCGCAGAAGGGCGATCAAGAAGGCCTTTTAGCGAGACGCCGAGTGAACTCGGTGAACTTAGGCATCTCACCGAAAATTATAGAACAAACTCAACTAATTTTAGAAATTAAGGGCTATCTTTGGGGGACTTTGGTGAACCGTCAACAACTCGGCGAACCCGACTTGGCTCACCAAATGGCACTTCATGCCAATTTCAACCCCTTTTCTCAAAAACAACCCGCAGCCCACATAAAAAATGAAACACATACACCAACAAATTAACACTAGACCCATACTACCTGCCCTCGGGGTACTCAGACTTCCCCCGATTTGGCCAAAAATGGCCATTTGATGACTTTTTCCCTTAAGAATGGCGTCAAACACTTCATCATTGGGAAAAATACATCATTTGGCACAATTTGGGGTTACTTAGACTTCACCCCACTAGACCCAATACATAAACAAAGCAAGCCAATAATTAAACAACGATTATAATCGACTACCCAACAAAAACCAACAACAAATTATCGATGCATTGGATTTCAACTACACGTTTAGAGTATGGGGTTTGGAAAACCAACCTTAATGTTGAAATACTAGTTGTAATGCTAGGCGGAAAAGTTCCACAATTTGAAGCAACGATTTTACAAAATGAGCGAGTAAAAACAAGAAAATAGGCAAGATCTAAAGTGGGGAGTGAGAGTATGGGGGTTAAAAATGGGAGAAGATGAAGGATTTTTTAAATTTTAAACCATTAGACCTTTAAAACCTTTGAATTTACGCTCCCTTCAGCGGAGTAAGTCGTGCTCTCCGAACCACTCGGTGATGCACCGAGTGCTATTTTACCTTGCCGAGTTTTACAAGACTCCCAGCAATTTAGGGGTTCAAACGGCGAACAAAGTCGGGCTCGCCGACCTGTTCGGCGAGTAGCTGAGTGAGCATGTAGCCCATCGAGTTTTATAGAGTTTCCCTTCAAGATTGCTGGTTCCAACGGCGGTCCAAGTCGGGGCTCACAAACCTATTCGGCATGTCGCTAGCTGGACTTTGGCTCGCCAAACTACCATTTTCTAACACTTTTCACATTTCAACCTGCACAATCAACACCCGTTATTCAAAATCTAAACTAAATCAATAAAAAATTAGGTTGCCTCCCAAGAATCGACTTAGTTAACGTCGTGGCACGATGAAAATACCCTTTCAAGGATCATTCTTTGGGTTTGCCAAGGTATCACTTGGCAGGCCCCCTTTTTGCCTTGGGTTCAAATGAGAAGAAATCTGACCCATTTGGGTCTCCAATTGCTTGATTGAAACAGAATGTGAGGTGACCGTCTGATTAAGTGTAGAGACATCATTTTTCATCTCGTTCAACACTTTGTCCGAACATTCAACTTTGTTGAGAATACGTGAGAGCATGTCTTTCGTACGGACATTTTTCAGACTCCTTGGGCTTTTGACACTCATGGGGTGGGACGGATATGCCCTTGTCACCCTCTCTTTCATTCCAAGTGGCATTACGATCATGCCATTCTCTGTCACGGTTTCTCCATCCCTCATCTCTATTCCAACCTAGGTTTCAACCCGGCCTTGGATAGTTTGCTTGGTATCCACCTCTTTGATTAGCTAGGAAGTTCACTTTCTCATTTTAAAATGCTTCAAAATTAGTTTCCTCGGGATTCACTCCACCAACACCAACAAAATTAACCTTCTTTATACCACTACCTATCATATCTTTCGCCAAGATATCCAGCTGGGTCATTATTTTGGCCATGTTTTGGTCCCTCTCTTGATCCTTTTTTATTTGCTCTTTTGTCATTCTAAAAGTGAGAGGGGACACTTGGTCCTCACGAGTATACCATACTCTCTTTATCTTGATCATGCCATCAAGGAGTTGCGATGCTACTTCATAGGGTTATTGCATTATACCACCAAGAACAAGTTGATCATGAACTCCTTTGTTCACCGAGTCAAGGCTCCTATAGAAGTATTGTAGTAGCACATTGATTGGAAGTCCTTGAGTCAGCCATTAAAGTACAACCTTCTTAAATCTCAGCCACGTCTCGTGGATAGGCTCACCCTCCAGGCGTTTGAAACCTTGGATGTTGTCTCTAAGCATCATCATCTTCGATGGGGGAAAGAATCTCATAGAGAATGTTTTAGTAAGTTCATCCCATGAAGTGATGGAATCCTTTGGTAACTCTGCCAACCATTTTTTCGCTTCACCCATTAAAGAGAATGTGAACAACCTGAGACGGACTGATTCTTGTGATATGTTCTTGAATGAGAACGGACCACAAACTTCCACAAAATTCCTAATATGCTCATGAGGGTCTTCATGAGCCAACCCTTCATATAATCCCTTCATTTGGAGAAGCTGCAGCATTCTGCTCGTAACATGGAAGACTAAATTACCCTCAATACGGGGTAGACGAATTGCACCAACACCACCCAATTGGATTGGGTCATTCACATCATTAAGGTTCCCATTATCGTCTTGGTGGCCAACTTGGCTACCATTACTCCCATTTACGCTTATCTCTTCCTCAGTTCAACACAAGCAACAGCAAACAAAAACTAAAGTAAGTCGATTCAACTAGAACCAAAAAGATCACAATTCAACTTCAATAAAAGAATTTTAAACAACACCATTCCCCAACAGCGGCGCCATTTTGATTTAATATTTCAAGCTCACCTCATCCAATTCTAGGTGCAAACGATCGTTAGTCAGTATAAAACCCAATAAAGAGTTGCGGTCGAACCAGAGGGAGCGGTACGTGTTCAAATTCAAGTATGAAGTACAAACGTGGTATAAATAGCTATAGGAATAGAAATTATTGAAAAAGACATGTAAACAAGTCTAAGGGGTGACAACGAATGTCAGATGGGAGGTTTTGGTTTGCAATTAGCAGCTACAATGCAATCAAACAAGGGAAAATAACAATATAAAGACGAATTCTCGAGATGTGATTGATTATAGGTAAATTTTGCTATATGGGTAATTGAACCTACTAATAAACAGCTAAATATCAGTGGGTAAGCTGGACTATAATTGAATAGTTTTCTCTCGAACAACTATCACGTTTCAAGTGATTTCTCTCGAACATCAACAAGCTTAATAAATAAGAACAACCCACAACTTTAGTATATCCTCTCTATCGAACAAGATGGGTAGGATTAGGTTTAGGATTTACTCTCTCGAGCTAAATCCATATCAATCCAATACCTACAAATCATTAATCAAAAGCTTTAGTTTAAAAACCTCTCTCTCAAGCTAGCTAAGAACTCAAAATTAGAACTGCATTTCCAACTATAATTCATAGATTAAAACACAGCTAAAGATTAAACCCACTTCAATATAGCATTTAAATTAGTAATTAACAATACCCTAAGCTAATTAAACCCATAATCACATAATCACACCCCAAGAATTGGGGTTTTAGCCACACATCATAAAAATAGAGAAACGATTACCAAATACATTCACCATGATCTAGGTAAATGTTCCCAAGTCTTTACAATGGTCCAAATTGAAGAAATTTCGAAACCCACTTGCAAATCCTCAAAATTTTGCTTCAAAATAATTAAAGTCTATACTAAGAGCTACAAACTAAGAGAAAACCTTTACTCTAGAATGGAAACTGCAATATCTTGGAGAGAACTCCTAGTCTGAACTCCTCAAAAATTCCTTTTAAAAATCAATTTATAGTTTTCAGCTTTTTGGCTCAAAAGTCCACTCGGCGGAATAAGTCGCGCTTCATTGAGTGGTTCGGCGATTCGTCGTTTGTTCAATTTCATTGTCATTATGCATTGGTCCTCAACATCTCAAGTTCTTGGGCGATCCTTTGTGTTAACGCGGAATCGATCGACGATTAACTGAATGCCCATTCTTGTTGTCGACTTGGTTTCTTCCACAAGGATGGTACACTGGAACATTAAGCGAGCTGAAAAGCCACTCGGCGGTTCGCCGAGTGGTCTTGGCGATCACCAGGATCTCCTTTTCTCCACTTCTTCATCTTGTTTTGCTCCTTTTTCCTAGTAGTATCCTTGCCTTGCTCCTTAGGTCATATACCTGAAAATCAATGCTTTAATATCAGTTTATAGCATAAATTAAGCATTTGAGGACACTAAAACTATCAAAACAACTCTCTCAATGATCCCAAATCTTGGAATCATCACCCCGCAATTTGAAAGAGCTAGAATTAGAAAGAACCTTTTTTGGAAATAATGAAAATCTGAAATTTGGCAAGTTATGTTAAGTATGAGTTTTGGGTAAACTTCAAACTACCATAACTTTTAGTACATGATGATTTAGGTGGGCTATATGATATCAAATGAAAGGTCTTTGAATTATCTTTCCAACTACACCGAGTTTGCTAATTTTCAAGTTTGTGTGAGAGAGATATGTCCGTTTGAAGTTGGGCTGACTAGATAAAGAAAGTCACCCGGATTTAAGATTGGTATTGTGGTCTTTTCCTTACCCAATTAAGTTATTTTGTTTTTAGTAATTAATTAGGGGTCTAAACTAAATTGGTTCAGTTTACGCACTCAAATTTCATGCTAGGGTTTTTAGAGAAAGAACTCAAGAGGAGAAAGGAGGAGAAAAGGTCAAGATTTCGTCGAGTTATTGAGGATTTCATCGCGGATTTTGCCAAGGATTCGATCCTAAGAGGTATGTGAGTTAACATAGCAATGTGTTCGTTCACCCACGCGCTAATCATGTTAGTTTCAGTGAATTTTCGTTCTAAAAAGTTGAATACTTGATGTTCTTGAGTTGTGTTCTTAAAATTGCCTTCATTCTTGAATTTGGATGGGATTGGTGAGTTTCTTGATATTGTCTTATCGATTTTAAGAGTTGTTTTTAGTATTATCCTTGGGTACATGTATTGGGTAACCAAATCTAAAGAGAAATTGAGAAAAAAAATCGAATTTAGATCAGAAAACGAGTTGAAAAATTCATCGGGGAGGTCTGGTGCAGCTCGCCCCAGATGCGCCAGAGGGGTTGGGTTGGTGCGCCAGCAGTGCGCTAGAAAGTGCTCTCTGAACTATAGGGGTTGGCGCCTTGCACTAGTAGTGCGCCAGGGTCACTTGCCCCCACCCATTTTTCATCGTTTAGCCCGTCTGAGTTCTTCTAAAGTGTACTAACACTTCCTATCGATTCTAACTACTCTAAATGACTTATAAACATCTAGAAATCATCTATAAACATGAATCATAACCTTGAATCCATAAATTCAAATTCAAAGAAAGTTAAGAGCCAAGTCTAGAGAATTCTTAGAGTATTTTCAAAAGTCTTTTACAAATGTTTTTAAACTTGTTTTAAGACTTGAGCATTGAGTTGAGTAAGAGTAAGAGTGAAGTTCATTTTCTTTAAAAGATCATATGGGAACTAAGTATTCCCAAAGATTAAATGTTTTCACATTTAAATAAGGGAGGAAACACCGACTTCCAAGAGAGCTTTCGATCTACTTTTTTAGTAATAATCTGAAACCATAGAGAAAGAGTTATGTTTTTAAACATATGAGTTGAGTATATTTTGGGAGTAATATTGAGAAACAATATGGGGACGAGTTCATAATAACTCAAGTCTCTAGAAACCATGTAGCCAATGTGGGTAGAAAGGATCATACTTTTTAGATTACTCCTTAATGCTTTTAAGCATAGCTTAGTGGATCCACTTAGTTAAGGCGTTCTATAACCCGATAAATTATATGACAGTTCTGGTAGCGTGGGCGAGATTTTGTATCATCACATAGTTCATGGTGATTGGTGTCGGTTAGAGAATCTTCCAAATAGAGTTTATTTTGTATTCTTATATACAACTGAGATTTTATTGTATTATCGAATACTTTGAGATGTTATCTACTGTTTTAAATGCTTTATATAAACTGCATCTTTATTGTTGTTTATTTCTGCATTGAGTTGAGTATCCATGAGTTGAGTAAAACAGAGGTAAGAGTTTCTTCAGATTCCAATTCAAGCTTATGTGTTGTTTAGATTTACCCTCACATGATCGTACATTTAATGTACTGACGCCATTTCTTCTGCATTGTTTTATGATGCAGATACAAATAACTAGGATCAACATCCAGTGCATCGTTGATCCAGTTGAGCACTCAGAGTCTTTTGGTGAGCCTCCGCGCTTTTCGGAGGATCCCTTTTTCATGTTTTTAGCATTTTCAGTTTTTAGGATGATCAGGGGCCTTGTCCCCACATCACTCATAGTATTATAGGCTTCATAGATGGATAGTTATAGTTCATTAGTCTTTCCATTTCCAGTTGTTTATGTTAAAACTTGGGTTGCCACTTTGGCTAGTTGGATGTTTAATTCTAAAACATTCTAAGTTATTTTGAGATAGTTGAGAAAAGTTGCATTTGTTTCCTTTTATTAATGCTTAAAGCCTTCCGCTGAGAGTCTAGCTAGGACAAGGGTTTGCTTGGGCCATCAATGGTTCGCGAGTGTCAGTCCCGCCCAGGGTGTAGGCTCGGGGTGTGACAATCCCTCATAGTATTTAGAGGCTTCATAGATAGATAGACATAGTTTATGAGTCTTGTTCATTCATTAATTAATGTCTGAGACTTGAGTTGTCATTTTGGCTAGTTGAATGTTCATTTCTAAAACATTCCGAGTTTATCTATTGAGACAATTTGGTTAAGATTGTATTTCAGTACATTTTATGTTGAGTAAAGTCTTCCGCTAAGAGTTAAGCCAGGCCAAGGGTTCGCTAGGGGCCAGCAATGGTTTTCGAGTGTCAGTCGCGTCCAAGGTGTAGGCTTGGGGTGTGACAATGGCGACACTGTAAAGTTCTCCTCCAACTCCCTACAACGGTTTACGTAAAGGTTTCACAAAAAAACTTCCAGAAGCCATATCATCGAAATATCATGGGCTAATGATATACCGTGAGTTTACGGTATTTCTAATACATTTCACTTACAAGTTGTGTGTGTCTAGGGCCTTTTAGTATTGGTTTTTATGTATTTTTATCATATTTTGCAGGAAAGATGTTCAGGCGCGGAAGTAAAGAGACAGCTGAAAGAGATGCAGAAAAAGGCATCTACGGAGTGATCTACGGACC
>JAJOOO010007632.1:0-23636 GCA_029582685.1 Solanum piurae
GATTAGGCACAATGAACATCCTTGGACATCTCTTAAACCATGTGCCAACATGGGTTGCTTTTAGTTCTACCGTTGGCAAGTAGAACAACCTCCACGGAGTAGGATAGACTCCTGATTCCATACCTTGATAGTGTGGTCTATGTCTGTTAAGGCCTATTTCCATCATGTGGGATGTGCACTCTAGTATTGGATAGGTTCTACAATGTGTAGGTAGTAGTATGGGATGCTATCTACACATGGCACGAGTAGGATTAGAAGGTACTAAAGTGAGTTCCCTAAGCCTTGGGGCTATTATGTGATTGTCCCCTATATGCTTGTGTGTCTCTTAAATGGTCTATAAAGAATGTTGACATAGTATGTTATAATGTCATGATAAAACACTTGTCTATGGTAACTCTTAGGAACACTTAGGTGTATATGAAGAGGTTGTATGGGCGGTCACTTCATTAATCACTTAAGTGTGGCTTAGGGTGACTTGAGATAGAGGCTTAAATGGTAATGAAGGAATTACTTTGCTATCTTGTTAAGTATTGTACACTTGTGTTAATTGAGTTGTAAATGATGTGAATATGGTCTTATTTGTGAATGGTGACTTGAAATGTGGGTTTGTGCTTGTGGTTGTAAAGATTTATTAAAGTCCGTTGTGCATGTTTTCTTGCATGGTCATCATACTTAGTACTTATTGTACTAATTCCATATTTCTCTATTGTTACAAGTGTAGGTGGTGGAAAGTAAGGAGATCTTTTGAGGAAGCTTGGGATATAAACTCTTCTCAAGAAGCTTGGTATGTCCTCATATATTCGAGGATATAGTTGTTACCTTTCTAGTATTTCCACTTAGACATTGTATAAGACTTATATTTTTGTTGTAAAGGGCCGTGTCACTAAGATGTTCTATTCGTGTCTAAGATGGTACATGAGACTTAAAAATTCTACTTCGTTAAATTTGAAAGATTTTATGAGTATTATGAATTTGTTTTAAAAAGAGTTTTTATTCCCTACGGTTTTTATTACCGAATGCGATGAACGAATGCTAAGGCTTGTATAAGACCTCCGAGAGGTAGCATACGCATGTAACGGCTAGGGGGTGCTCTCGGTTCGTTACAAGAGGGGACACAAAAGTGTCAAATAACAATTTGGGGTTTTTGTCTCAAGTATAGCAAAAACAACAAAATTAACAAAGAAATCACATATGGGGAAGAGTTCATGGGGTGTGACGGCAATACAAGTTGAGATAAATAGTTGGGTACATGCTTTCGATAGGAAATTTACAAGATAATAGTGACTAGGCTAAGCTTTAGATGGAAATAAGTTCCCTCTCGGGCAACTTACCCCGATTCAAATGCATTCCTCTCGGACACCGAATTGCCGCATGAAGACCAGCCTACGCCTTACCCCACTCACTCTCTCGAGCTTAGTGTTAGGATATGGGACTAGGGCTCACCCTCTTGGGCTGAACCTCATGTCGACCCAATCCTTAGGCCATCAGTCTAGTGGTCTTGGTTTCGGAACCTCCATCTCGGGCATGCCGAAAACACATGGGTGGCATTGTATTTGCAACTACAAACGCATTAAATTAAGCCACAACTACTAGGTGAAATCACCATTAAAGTACATCTAACCTATCAACAAGCAAGACCTAACAATAATATCAACACATATTTGCTAAATCACTCCTCAAGAATGGTGGTTTTTAGCCACACATTAAGAGATAAAAATTTATACCTTCAATGATATTGAAATCAAATGGGTATAGAGAAATAAGTCTTGATTCAAGCAAAGAAAGAAGAATCCAAGAGACCCACTTCCAAATTGGAAGAGATGAAACGCTTTTCTTCTTCAAGTCTTCAAATCCTTACAAACTTGAGAGTAAATTAAAAGTACTAAAATATGATGCTAAAAATTCTTTCTAAAATCTTATAATAAAAAATTGATACTAAAAAATCTCTTTTTAAACTATAACTCTCAACGAGTATTTATAGTTTTCAAAAATCTGTGATGCGGCAGATCACTCGGCGACATTAGTCGAAATCACCGATCAATTTGGCGATTCGCCCTTTGGTGTAGTTCATCGCCGTCTTGCACCATCCTTCGGCATCGTCGTGCTCTGGGTCATTGGGAAACATAGTACTGCTTCGTGGACCTTTTCGGTGATGCGCCGACTGCTCCCTTTTTCCGCCGACTTGATTCTTTCCTTCAGGGCTCAGCACACTGGAACAAAAGGCGAAGTGAGCCCCTTCGGCGATTCGCCAAGTGATCTCGGCAATCCTCAGGCCTTCATTTTCTTGTTCTTTTCAGCCTTTTCGTTCCTTTTTTCTAAATAGTGTCCATGTATTCCTTCAAACTTCAAATATCTGAAACTTAAAGGTTTTTATCAGATATTGAGATAATATAAGCATTTGAGGATATAATTTCTATTAAAATATTGCCCTAAATGAGTCCAATTTGTGGACTCATTATCCCTTCCTAATAGGGCTCTACTTCTCACGACCCAGGGGTACCCCCTAGATGTAACATGGCGTATTCGACCCCGAAGGGGTCTCATACCAGCTCCTTAGCATATCATAACATAAGATAATAGAAATGTGTAGAAATTTAAAACATTGTTCATAACAATCGAAGTCTCATAAAATGAAGCAGAAGTCTTATTACTCTTGTCTCAAATAATCTAATACTTGAAAGGAGTTAGTGGCACGGCCCATACAAAAGTCTAATCATAAAAGAAAGAAATAACAGGAAAGGGGTGATCATGTCCTCGGTGCTGTGAGGACTCACCAAAAATTGTCTTCTTGATCTACTATGAACCTATCCACGAGGATGGAAGTCAATATCGCCGAACCCTATATATGATAAGAATGTAGGCAAAAGTATGTGTGAGTTCAATCATGAACTAAATATGATGGCTAGCATAAATAATCAGCATAAGAATATAAGAGGTATAAGTCAATATAAGACATATACCATTATCATAAGAGACAATAGCATATGTCATAAGAATAAGAGATAATAATCATAACTTGTGAGCATCATAGTCATAGGAATAATCAATGCACCTACTTTAACATAACATAAGAGAAACAATTCATAAGACACCTCAAGGAAAGATTGTGTAATGCATGGATAAGACCCCATAATCCCACCCATGTGAAGCAAGTCACTTTAGGTCCACATTCATAATTATCATCTTTTGATCTCATCCTTAACTTACTTCTCATAGACAAGGGAAAACTCACCTATAGTCCCACATGCATTGGAAGGGAACTATAGTTACAATCCAAACTAAACATACATCATAAGCATAAATCATAAGTATATTCATTTCATAAATCATCATAACATAAGAGGAACATACCATAGATTCCCTCAAAGCATACTTTTGCATTGCATGAATAAGACCACATAATCCTACCCATGCTATGTAAAGCTTCTTGAGTAACCATAGTTAATAATTCATATTGTTGTTGAGGGAATAAGCCTTTACCAACATAGATCATATGATCTTAACATGGAATCCAGTATCTATCCCACATCGAAAAGGGGTTGCTCTACTTGCCTAAAGTAGAACCATACTCTTAGCTTAGGTGGATCCAATAGCTAAGTAACCTACGGGAGTACGCAGTTAAGGGATAAGGAAATTGCTACTAAAAACTCGAACTCAACTATGGTAGAAGGTTTCCATCTCATGAGATACATACTTTGGGAACCCGGACTCAACTAAGGTAGAAGGAACCCATTTGGAAAGCCGCACTCAACTTGGGTAAAATCATTTATTGGGAAGCAGGACTCAACTAGGGTAAAAGCTTCCATCTCATATTCAATATCCACTCGGTGCTAGGCATAATTCCCATTGAGTTCATATTAAGTATTGACTTAAGTTCATATATATGGAAGAATGTCTTGACATTGAATCGAATATAACTCATACTATAGCTCGTTAGATCATTCTTGAGAATAACCTTTCAC
This sequence comes from Solanum piurae, assembly GCA_029582685.1. Classification (NCBI taxonomy): domain Eukaryota; kingdom Viridiplantae; phylum Streptophyta; class Magnoliopsida; order Solanales; family Solanaceae; genus Solanum; species Solanum piurae. The sequence goes on from JAJOOO010007632.1 coordinate 3,963, forward strand.
CGTCCATGTCTTCATATAGATTCAATAGGTGACAAAACCTTTCAACCTTAGAATCACTATATTGTGAGAAAACCTTTCACATCATATCATATTCATGCATAAGTGTGTATATGAGAATAACCTTTCAACAACACAACAACTAGATCATGAGCATATTCACTTTACTCTTAAAGTGTTCTTAAAGCATGTACATAACCTTCATAAAACATGCATAATATTATATAATTTCCCTTTCAAGCATAAAAGCTCATATCAAATCAACAAATCTATAATGGCTATATTTGACATGGATATAATCATAATTCAATTAGTTCAATTACCACAAGCATAATCTCATACTCCACCTCCATGAGGTTCAAAACTTACTTTCAATCATCACCCCTAGGGTTCAAGCTCTAGACATAGATATCATCGTAACTCATGTGATTCTATCACTTTATACATTCAAACATGCATGAGGTAGATTAGGCGGGTAAAGTCCCTCCACAACAATTTTGTCTTATAGTCTACTATCATCATGTCAACTTCCCTCTTAGGGCCTTACCATACATAATTCATCATATTAGCTTTACCTTCAAAACACTAGAAGTAAAAATTCATAACTATAAGTCTTACTCTCAATAGATTTACTTCTTAAAATCATCATATGAACCTAGATTACAAGGCATTCTAATCACACACTTCTTCTTAAGCAATTTTAGTCATATATCATCATAAAGGTTCAATCTCAAGCCTTACAAGTTATAATGCTTCACATATACCTTATTCTAATTCAATTCATGTATACATGCTTTTACTCTTGAGAAATTACTATACGTATCACCAATTCTAGAAGATCATCTATGATTCCTCAATTTCCCTTCACAAGGCATACACGCACATTACTACAATTTCATCAATTAGAGTAGGGTTATGCATGAACAAAAATGTAATTTCATCTTAATAGCATGATTCACTACTATTCAATCATACACAAACAATATCCACTCAATTGGATTCATATTCAACTTAACCCACAATATTGGAAGGAACCTTAACTTGAATTAGGGATTTCATCTTCACAATTATGGAATTACTAGGGCACTCCATGGATGGAATCCATGGATGAATAAACCATTATAACTTGATTATAAAGTCTTAAAAAACTTGCAAAAATGGAGTCTTGACCTTACTTGACTCTCTTCTTCTTCTTCTTCTTTGTAGAGAGAAGATTTTTTAGAGGGAATAGGGTTCTTTTTTGTGAGTTTTGAAATAATGATTTGGAATCACTAAATTAAGGGTCTAAAGTCTTTATATAGGTGCTCTAGGTAAGGTTAAAACGACACCACTTAACCCCTAATTAATTTAGGAAAGTACCACAAAGCCCTCACTTAACCGCCTAATGGCCAATTGTGCCTCACCCACGAGACCACGCCCACAGGCTGTGAGTGGACCCACGGTGAGTGCTGGTCATCCATTGGTAGTGATCTTCAACTCCCCTTTTTGGACCCTGACCTATGACCCCTCACCCACGTGGCGTGGGTCACTTCGTGGGTGGACAGTTTTGGGCAGCTTTCTTGGGCAGTCCTAGGGTCCTCCTCAAGGACCCTGGTTGGTCCTTGGGGAGTCGTACCTAGACGTTCTACCCCCCAAACCCTTCATTCTAAGTACGGGAGGTTAAATTCACGACTCTAACCCTCACGTCAAGTCCTAGTTTAGCCTACTAATTTCTTGGGTGTTACAATATCTCCCCCTTGGGAACATTCGTCCTGGAATGACGATCTAGACACCTTACATAAATAAAGACTAAGGACTAGCATGATGGGGGGGGAGGTCCTTTAAACATTGTTTATTTTTTCATAATACTCCTTTCTTAAGGGTATTAGTCTAATTATTTCTTTTATATTTTCTAGAATATATTCTATATATTGTATGTCTTGAGTTCCCTGATATTTTTGTATATTTTCTTTTATCAGGTTTCCTAAAAGGGTTATGTTTTCAACAGTTTCCTGCCAATACTCTAAGTATTCATAATTTATCATTAGTCTGAATCTAATTCTAAATCGTTAATATCAATTTGTTCTAAATCTGTATATATTTCATGTAATTCTATCTCATACCATGTTTGGTCTAGTAGCTCTAGTTCTTCGTAGTTAAATATCTTTTCCCATATTAACCTCCTTAATTCAATGATTTTTATATCCTTGAGTATATATAAAATTAGGGTTTCGTAATTCCTTATCATTTCAACATGTAGATAAGTAGTCATTTTTGTTTTGTTGTTTAATCAATAATTCCCTCATATCATATGCATAATAAAATAATATCCATATTAGATTACTATAAACTAGATTATTTTCAAACCATATTTTTCTGTCACTATTAACATCGTACTTTCAAAGATACTTTCTTCCTAAACAGCGCCTCAACTTTGTTTACTCCCCTCACGGCTTCCTCGCCTATGGTTTCAACCTTAGGATGGCATAGTTCTGAAAGTTTTCTCTTTTTTCCTCATGTTAACAAACTAGAAAACATGCTTCAAATAATTCTAGTATATAATAACTAATATAAACTTATTTAATCATGTCATGATATTCAAGAACTAATAAATTTAGCTATGCATAATCATAAATGGATATACCTCTTCGAGTGTGATATCTGGTATATTTTGCTCCATTGCTTTAGCTTAGAAATCTGATATTTTATTGAGAGAGTATTTTGTTTACAAGAGGCTTGCTTTCCGTCGAGAAAGTCTTGCCTTAGTTGTGCCTAATGGCCTTCTATTTATACAAGAAGAGAATGTAAACTTTTACTAGTCTTACTTTACATCTGTCCTATTACTCTTTACTTTACATATCCACTATTATTTACTTTATATCTACTTTACATCTATTCCATAATAATTCACAATAGGTTTTAACAACTTTAATTGATGCCTTATCTTGTGTGCTGCTTTCTCCTTTTTATCTTGTCAGTCATTTCCGCTTTTTATCTTGTCTTTCTTTATTCCAGCTGGACATCTGGAATCACATTATCTTCTCCATAGCATTTGGTGCATTATTGATCTGGATATTTGTGTCCAATAGTCTTGCAATATTTTGTCATTATCTCTGGTGAAATAAAAAAAATTCGTATTGCTCTTGTAGTTGGTTGCTGCTCTGATTTTAATAAACTCAATATCCATTGTCGTATTTCTTCCATATCTGTTTCTTTTCTTTCTCTGGAGTTTGAATATATCATAGTTTGTTCTCGTGAATAATAGCTCCATACTGAATTTCCATTTAAATAATTGGTTGTTAATTCGTTTAAAATAGTAGCTATTCCAATAATTCGCTTCTTGACATAAAATTCTAGTATCTCCACCTTTTTTATCTCATCTTTCAATTCTATTTTTCTGGTATTATCATCTCTCTGGTTAATCCAATTTTGATAACTTGTATGATATGTTTGATTTCATCATATAATATTTCTTCTTGTGCTGTATAGAACTTTATATAGAAAAGTGTTCCGTTAGTTATTCTTTTATAATGCATAAATGCCTTATGTAACTCTGGTATTGTTGATATCTCATCTCCTGTCTGAGTATATACGGTACTTAATAGTCCATAATTATAGCAAGTTCCTACTAAATTAGTACTTGTTCCTGGTTGTGCAATTAGCTTATTAAAACCTTGTAGATTTTGTGTAATATAGTCTTCATGAGGATTTTTGGTATTTTTGGATCTTGGATTTTGGTTTAAGAAAGTTTGTATTTTGTGGATATTTTCTATGTAAGCTCTGGTTATATGGTTATAAGTCTTCTTGTTTTGTCCTAAACTTTCTTTATATGTATTTAGCTGAGGTGGTATGAATAGTGGTTCTTTTTGGTTTTTTGGTATGAATGGTTTTTTGAATATTTTATTCATATTGGTGTTGACATATCTGGTTTTATTTTCTTCTTTTGTTGCAGATGTGCTTCCTGTACCAGCATGTAACAAATCGTTATGGGTTTTTAGGAGTTTCCCAATGTCACCTTGTAGTTCTGGATTTTTAAAGTCTTCCGATCAACTTGGTTCTGCATATTTATAGTCATGCTGCTGACTTCTTATTTGTTGTAGCTCTTTGTCTATGTTATCCACTTTTGTACAAAGCATAGTCATTGATTTGAGTATATCTTCTATTGTATTTTCTTTCTCAGTTTGAGTAGCTTTGTCTTGATATGTAATCTGCAATAACATTTTTGTTAGTACTTATCACTTCTATTGTAAATGTAAAATTTAATATATTTAGTACTAGTCTTCGTATCTCTTTGGTGGTTACTGAATCTTGTACCTTTCTTGTTATCCACCATTTTACCTGCGTGTTGTCTTTCCTTACAATAAATTTGTTATACACAATATATGGTTCGAAAGCTAATAAACATTTATATATTGAATACACTTCTTTTCTATTTATTTCCCATTTTATTTCTGGATTCGTAAATGTTCCTGAATAGTATCTGCAATGATGTTCTACCTTTTCTTTATCATATCTATATTTTAATACTCCTCCGTAGCTTATTTCACTTGCATCTGATTCTACTATATAGTTGAATTTTTTATTTTCATCTGGAAAGTATAACTTTGGTAACTTTTTGCATAGTGATTTTATTTTTCTTATTTGTTCTTTATCTTTATCATCAAATGATATTCTACATCTTTCTTTAATTTTTTATGCAATGGTTTTAAATTTTCCGCTAATTTAGGTATATATTCTCTTACTTGATTAACTAATCCTAGAAACGATTGTAATTTCTTTTTCGTATCTATATTTTCTTCAGAATCTATTATTTTTTGTACTATATGTGTTTGCATTTTTATACCATTTTTATCTATTTGTATTCCTAGAAAATCTATTTGGATTTTCATTATTTCTTCCTTTTTCTTACTTAGGCTTATCCCTGAGTATGTTAATACGTGTACAAATTTTTCTAATAATTTTATATATTCATCTTGTGTTCTTGAGTATAATAATATATCATCTATGTATATTATACAATTCTCTAGTTGGTTAAAGTAATTATCCATAAAATGTTGATATCTTCCTGGTCCATTTTTGTATCGAAATGATAATACGTTCCATTCATAAAATTCTTGTGGTACTGTGAAAGCTGTTAGCTTTTTACATTCTTCTTCTAATTTTAGGTGATAAAATTCTGACTTACAGTCAAATTTACTAAAGTAATTATATCCTTGGATTTGTCTTATTTTTAATATTTTATGTGGTATTGGGTAGTTATATGTCTTTGTTTTTGCATTTAGATTTCTATAGTCAATAACCATCCGACTTTTTCCGCGTTTTTGCTCACTATGTTTATTTACTATAAATGTTGGGCTTGTATATTTACTATTCCTTTCATGTATGTATTTATTTTCTAATAGTTCTTTTATATGCATTTTGAATTTTGTTAGATCATTAAAATATATTTTAATGGTTTTTGGGTTATTATACTATTATCGTCAATTAGTTCGATTTTAACTTTTGTTTTATGTTTTTCCCATCCTTTTAAAGGGTTTTCACTATATAATAGTTCTAACTTTTCTTGAATCATTTTTAGTCTATCTATGGAAAATATAATCAATTCTATCTTATGGTCACTTTTTTTAATATTTTCTAATTTTTGGGTGATTTTTTCACTTCCTTTTATCCATGGTGTAGTTTTTCTGTTTTTATTGTTTACCCTTTTTGCTCCTACTTTCTGTTTACATCGTGTGGTAAACCACCAGTGTGGTTTTGTTATTACGTGTGGATATAGTTTTTCTAAGAATGGCATTCCTAAAAGCATATCTTTGTTTGTAAATTCGTAACTGTATATTTCTTCTATAGTTAGTATCTTGTCCCATATCTGTAATTTTATATTCTTTGCTTTATATGTTATCATACTTCCTTCATTATTAAATCATGTTACTACTATTGGTGTTTTTAATGTTTCCCATCTTTCTTCTGGTAAACAATTATATTTACACATATTAGCTTCTGCTCCTGTATCTATCATTGGGTTATAATATCTATTGTAATATTTTTCTATTATTATTTTTGCAAGTATATATATTTTCATAATATTGTTCTTTTTAATACTACTTTCTTATTTTTATAGTTTATGGTTAACTGTGTATTTTCTAAATTATATGGTTTCATTTCTTCTAACCATTTTATTCCTAGTGTGATGTTATTATCTCTTTGGTAGATTTTGAATTTTATTATCATTAATATTCCTCCAATAATTTTTTTTTTCTGTTGTTTCTTCAGGATTTAATAATAATTTTGGTAATTCTGGACATATTTGTTCTTCAGAGTTTATTTAGTGTTCTGCTACTAACTCTCTTGTTATGTAATTTTCTTCTTGACCAGTATTTATTAATATAATGTACTTTCTTTGTTCCATTTTTCCAGTTATGTCGTAATGGTGTGGTTTTATTTCTTGTGTTATTTGGTTTTCCATTGATTTCCTTGATGTTTCATAATTATAATCTATTCCTTTTATTCGTTTTGATGTACTGATTCTGTCACTTACTATTTCTAAATCTTCTTCTATATCTATTTCATTTTATCTGTAATCATTGTTATCTATTACTATAACAATTTGTTCAAAAGGGTTTTCTATTTTTATTCTATCAATCTTATTTTTTGCTGTTATCCTATGCTTTGTTGTTAGTACATATAGGTTTTTACATGTTGCTGTGAATATCTTGCTTCCTGGAGCTAATTCTATTCCTGACATTTTCCAATATAACACTAGGGATTTATCTATGTTTCTATCGTTTAATGCTACTGAATAATTGACACTTATTATAAATTTGAATTTTTGATGTATTAGGTTTCCTTTTACTGCACTTATTATGCTTTTTTCTATAGGTTCTACTATCCTATCATCTGCTAGATATATTTCTATAGGTGTATCTATTCCTTCTCTAAAACATGCTTTTATTAGTATCTCCGTTTCTCCAAGGTGTACATATTTTATTGGGTCTTTAGCTTTAATTTCTTGTATTTCTTTATTTATTATTCGTTTATTTATTATTGGTATTTTTGTTTTTCCTTTGGTATATTTACAATCTATTATGTGCTCTTTTTGACTTACAACGTAATATTCTTCCTTTTGTCTTATAAATAAATTCTTTATTATAGGTACCTTAAATATTTTTTCTACGCTTAGGTCTAATTCTTTTCCTTTTATTTATTCAAATATGTTAATATCGAATATAATTTTTTGTTATGAAGATTCTTCATTTAAGTGTTCTTCTTGGTTTCTTATCTGTATATCTTTTTCAGTCATCTGTATAATCATATAAATTATCTTCTTCTGGTAGTTCTTCTTCATTTAATTCATTCTCAGATAATTCATATATACTATCATCACTTTCTAGTTCGTAATATATGTATTCTATTTGTATATATTCTTCATTGTCTATTATTACTTCGGATATTTGTTTTTTCTTAGGATTTTTAGATAATTTACAATCTTTAGCTATGTGTCCTAGTTTTCCGCAATTATAACACGTACATTCAGTTATTTGGTTTATATAGTCTTTTATTTTTATAATTTCTTATATAGTACCTTCTTCTAGGTCTTTTATATTTATATTGATATTTATATTTTTTATATCTTCCATGTTTTCTGTATTTCTTATAGTAATTATCGGTACATCCAAATTGGGGTGCTACCTTATCTTTACAACATGATACATATTTTATTATAGTTCTTTCCATTTTCATTTCTTCTCTGTATTTTTCCCATATTTCTGAATACCATTTTTGTAAGAATCTTATTCTTGCTCCTAATGTATCTTGTAATCCTGCTTTATTCCAATCTTTTATTATTTTTGAACTAAAAGGTTCTGGTAGTTTTGTGAAATATAATCTTCTAATTTCTTTTCCTTCTTCTGTATTATATGTTCCTTTGTAATAATATTCTCTAAATACACATGTATATTCGTCTATATAACACATGTTACATATTGCTAATTTTAACATTAAATTTCTATTTAACTTTTTCCTTTATTTTGTTCTTCTGTTTCTGTGGTTGTACTACTGAATTCATTTCTTATAGCTATTTCATACTTATTCAATATATAAATTGGTGTTGTTTCTAATTCACCATCTATTCTCTTATTACTTTTTAATGTTTTTATACTTTCTTCTGTAAGGTTTTGTAACCATAATCTTACTGTTCCTATAAGTGTTCTTTATATGTATCCTGGTACTTCCGTCATTTCTATTTTATTATCTATTATTTGTTTTGATATAAATCATATCAATAGTTGGATCATTTTATTTATATCTGTTACGCAATCTAGATCTAAGAAATTATTTTGTGTAGTTGTTGGTGTTGGTGTCCATTTTTTATTTAGCCTTTTATTCCATATACTATTGTCTCTATTAGATTGTTCATAATTAGCTGTGTAATATTATGGATCTAATCTTTTTGGATTTTTTACTCCTGATGTGCTTGCTTTTACCTCTTTCTTATCTTCATCTATGTCTCCTGTATTTATTTCCGTAAATTTTTGTGTTATTTCTTGTTCTTCAATATTTGCTAGCATTTATGTATATGTTTCGCTTATATCCGAACCTTGTTCTAAATGTTCTTCGTTTCCCTAAACTCTCGGGGAAAGAACCTATCAAGGAATGTCGATTTAAACACTTCCCACTCTATGGGACCCGCTCCTACCGGCTTACTTTTCTTCCATTGAGTAAACCATACTTGTGCAACATTCTTGAATTGGTAGGCGGCTAACTCCGCTTTCTCTACTAAAGTCACCCCCATTATATCAAGTATTTTATAAATCTCTTCAAAAAATTCTTGAGGATCCCCTCCCACTTTGGAGCCATGAAACTTGGGAGGGTTCATTCAAGAAAAAGCCCTAATCCTTGAAGCAGCCGAATTCACATTAGGATTCACCGAAGCTACAACTTCTTTATTAGCTTGAGCCGTCACGACTTGAGCTAAAAGTTTGATAGTAGACCTAAATATTGAATGAGTCACATTACCAACCACAGGATCAACTAGAGCTTGATTAGCTTGATGAGGAGCTCCTTGATTCACATTCTCCTCTTCCACCCTTCTAGTGTTAGCCCTTCGTGTATTCATATCCTGACGACACAAGAAAAGGATAATGAGAGGGACTTTATGGAGTTAAACTCTAAGGCATGACTTAAGAGTAATGAAAGAAGTGTAGTTTCCAAAACATCTTATAGCCTCTCATTCATAAATGTGGCACGCTTCACACTCATGAAAAAGACTCTACTAGGCGTGGCTTATGAGACATCATCCTAGAATCATTCTAAATCTTTTGCTCTGATTACCAAGTTTGTCACGACCCAAGGGTTCCCCCCCCTAGACGTACCAAGGCATATAATACCCCTAAAGGCACAATGTAAGCCACTTAGCATATCATAACATAAAGCCTTAGAACAATAAGAGTAAAAATGCATTTCAAGTCTTAAAAAGTTTTCAAAAGAGCAAAGCAGAAGCCTAAACTTATCTCAATTAGCCTTCTATTATAATCTTAAATCAAATAGGGACACAACCCTTACAATATAATCCGAAAATGAAATACTATAAATGAAACTCAAAGTGAATCTCCCATCCTCGGATCATGAGGACTCACCACAAACAAGGAGTAAACTTGAATCCAAGATCGAACCAAATGCTGACCGCCTTAAGAACCGGACCATGCACTTGGGGAAAATTAGTAAAATATGAGTTAGTACCAAAATGCACTAAGTATGATAGCCATGCATAAAAATCATGAAATGATGCTAAAAGGGACATTTTAGTTGAAAAGTGTGCACTTTACCAAGCTTAAGAATCATCATGAAGATTAGTGTAAAAACATAAGTCATAAGAATATTCAACATATAGATCATCATAACATAATGGAACATACCATAAATACCCTCAAAGCATACTTGTGAAATGCATCAATAAGATCCCATAATCCCACTCATGCTAAGTAAAGTTTCTTTAGTAACTATAGTTCAGAATTAATCTTCTTGTTCATACTATCATAATAAGAATAAGCCTTAACCGACATAGACCATGTAAGCAAAACATGGAATCCGGTGTCTACCCCTCACCAAAAAGGGGTTGTCCTACTTGCCTAAGGTAGAACCATAGTCTTAGCTTAGGTGGATCCACTAAATTAAGACCTATGAGGGAACATAGTTAATGGGATAAGAGGAATGCTACTAGAAAATCCTCCTTCTACGTGAGGGATTCCATCCAAAGAGATTGCTCCTAAAAATCCGACCTCTACTAACTTGAGGGCTTCCATCTCACATCACTATCCACTCGTTGGTAAGAATTAATTACCATGGAGTTCATATTAAGTCTTGACTTATGTTCATAATTATTGAAGAATGTATTTCCACTAAATCCAACATAACTCCTACTATAGCTCCTAGATTCAATAGGTGAGAATAGCCTTTCAACCTTAGAATCATCAGATTGTGAGAAAACATTTCACATCATATCATATTCATACATAAGTGTGTACATGAGGATAATATTCCAACAACACAACAACTAGATCATGATCATATTCACTTTACTGTCCTAGTGTTCTTAAAGCATATGCATAAATCTCATAATCCTGCACAATTCATATATTTTACCCTTCAAGGACCATAGATCATATTCGATCAACACATATAGAATTACTATATTAGACATGGATGACAACATAATTCAAGTAGTTCAATTACTACATTCATAATTCTATAATATTCTACTTGCATCAATTAATACCCACACTTTGAGATCCAATTTGGGAAAATAGGAGAATTCATTGGATTCTTGGAAAATTCAACATAAAACCATATAAAATCATCAATATATCCATAATAAAACATAATCCAATCATTAAAAACATTTTATAAAGGAATCCATGAGATTGAAGTCGAACCCTAACTTTTGGGATTTCTATCTTAGAAATTGGGGTTTTTGAAGGGGCTCCCTGGATCAAAATATCCTCGATAAAAACAATCACCAATATGACCGTATCCATGTTCTTAGGATCTACCTCAATACCTTTCTTGATACGATATGACCAAGGAAAGCTACGGATCTCAACAAAAATTTACATTTGCTAAACTTGGAAAAAGGTTGTTGGTCCTTAAGAACTTGCAACACAATTCTCAAACGGTCCACATGTTCATTCTCACTCGTTGAATAGATCAAAATATCATCAATAAAAACAATCACAAACCTGTCTAGATAATGCCTAAACACTCTATTCATTAAGTCCATAAACGTCGTCGGAGCATTAGTCAACCCAAACAACATTACCACAAACTCATAGTGACCATACCGGGTTCTAATGGCCGTCTTTGGAATATCTACCCCTCTCACCCTTAATTGGTGATAACCCGAACGAAGATCAATCTTAGAGAAATAGCTAGCCCAATGTCAAACAAGTCATCAATTTTTGGAAGAGGATATTTATCCTTGATGGTCACTTTATTCAATTGATGTTAATCAATGCACATTCTAAGAGACACATCCTTCTTTCTAACAAGCAACACCGGAGCACCTAATGGAGAGATACTCGGTCGGATGAAGCCCTTATCTAATAAATCCCTTAGTTACTCTTTCAACTCTTTTAACTCCGCCGGAGACATTCTATAGGGAGGAATGGAGATAGGTTGTGTATCCAGTTAAAGGTCAATAGCAAAAATCTATTTCCCACTCGGGAGAAATACCGGGCAAATCATCAGGATTAAACTTCTGGAAACTCATTCACTACCGGAACAGACTCTAGAGAAGCGGTTTTGGACTCAACACCCATCACCCTTACAGGATGGTAAATACACCCTTTGGAAATCATCTTCCTAGCCTTAATACAAGAGACAAATTGACCTCTAGGCGTAGAATTTCCTTCCTTCAACCCTAAGATAGGGTACTTTGGAAATTGAAATCTAACCACCCAAGTCCTACAATTGATAGAGGCATAACATGCATGCAACTAATCCATACCCAAAATCACATCAAAGTCTAACATGTCTAACTCTACCAAATCCACCAAAGTAACTTTATGGGATAACTTCTATAGACTCTTTTATCCACCACCGAGTCACCAACCGGGGTAGAGATCGAAAAAGATTCTACTAACCCTTCGGGGTGTATTTCAAACTTCATTGCCACAAAAAGTGTCATAAAGGACAAAGTAGAACCAGGATATAATAAGGCATATATATCAATAGAAAAGACTTTTAACATACTGGTCACCACTTTCGGGGAGCTCTCTTGGTCATTTCGCGATTGGAGAGAATAAAAGTTGTTTTTCTTTTGAGCATTGGAGTTTGACCCGCTTGGAGTAGCTTGCTTGCCTTCTCTCCACTTGGCTATGAGTATTCGGCAATCCCTCATCTTGTGGAAACTCTTTCCACAACAATAGCACCCATCTGAGCTAACTAGGCACTTGCCATCATGTTTTCTACCACACTTTGCACAATTAGGCCTAACAACATAAGAACCACCACTATTGCCTCCTTGAGTGTTAGGGTTAGACACCCTATCCTTGTTCACCCTTGTAGAACTAGAGGAGACTTTGTTGGAGAACCTTTGTTTGAAACTTGTCCAGCGGACTTAGCATTGGAGATATTCCCATCACCGGTTCTAGCTCTTTTAACCTCCGTATTCTTTTCTTGGAGTTTCTCATCCTCCATTTTTTGGGCATACACCATAGGACGTGAGATATCCATATTATCATGAAAATTTTCTGAATGACATTCTTTTCTTACTAATCTAGATACACCCGTCAAATACCTACTCATCATATCCCTTGAATCTGCCACCAACGCAGGAGCATACTTGGACAATTGAGTAAACTTTAGAGAATACTCTTGAACACTCATACCTTCTTGATGAAGGTTAATAGACTCTTTCATCTTAGTTTCCCTAAACTCTCGAGGAAATCACCTATCAAGGAATGTCGATTTAAACACTTCCCATTCTATGTGAGCCGCTCCTACTGGCGTATTATTCTTCCATTGAGTAAACCATACTTGAGAAACACTCTTTAATTGGTAGGCGGCTAACTCCGCTTTCTCTACTAAAGTCACCCTCATGATATTAAGTATTTTATAAATCTCTTGAAAAAATTCTTGAGGATCCCCTCCCACTTTGGATCCATGAAACTCGGGAGGGTTCATTCTTGAAAAATCCCTAATCCTTGAAGCAGCCGAATTCACATTAGGATTCACCGAAGCTACAACTTGTCTATTAGCTTGTGCCGTCGGGACTTGAGCCAAAAGTTTGATAGTAGACCTAAATTTCGTATGGGTCACATTACCAACCACATGATCAACTAGAGCTTGATTAGCTTGATGAGGAGCTCCTTGATTAACATTCTCCTCTTCCACCCTTCTAGCGTTAGCCCTTTGTGTATTCATATCCTGACGACACAAGAGAAGGATAATGAGAGGTACTTTATAGAGTTAAACTCTAAGGTACAACTTAACAGTAATGAAAGAAGTGTAGTTTCCTAAACATATTATAGCCTCTCATTCATCAATGTGGCACCCTTCACACTCATGAACAAGACTCTACTAGGCGTGGCTTATGAGACATCATCCTAGAATCATTCTAAATCTTTTGCTCTGATTAAAAAGTTTGTCACGACCCAAGGGTCCCCTCTAGACGTAACAAGGCGCATAATACCCCTAAAGGCACAATGTAAGCCACTTAGCATATCATAACATAAAGCCTTAGAACAATAAGAGTAAAAACGCATTTCAAGTCTTAAAAAGTTTTCATAAGAGCAAAGCAGAAGCCTAGACTTATCTCAATTAGCCTTCTATTATAATGTTAAATCAAATAGGGACACAACGCTTACAATATAATCCGAAAATGAAATACTAGAAATGAAACTCAAAGTGAATCTCCCCTCCTCGGATCATGAGGACTCACCACAAGCAAGGAGAAAAGTTGAATCCAAGATCGAACCAAATGTTGAAAGCCTTAAGAACTGGACCCTGCACTTGGGGAAAATTAGTAAAATATGAGTTAGTACAAAAATGCACTAAGTATGATAGCCATGCATAAAAATCATGAAATGATGCTAAAAGGGACATTTTAGTTGAAAAGTGTGCACTTTACCAAGCTTAAGAATCATCATGAAGATTAGTGTAAAAACATAAGTCATAAGAATATTCAACATATAAATCATCATAACATAATGGAACATATCATAAATACCCTCAAAGCATACTTGTGAAATGCATCAATAAGATCACATAATTCCACTCATGCTAAGTAATACTTCTTTAGTAACTATATTTCAGAATTAATCTTCCTGTTCATACTATCATAATAAGAATAAGCCTTAACCGACATAGACCATGTAAGAAAAACATGGAATCTGGTGTCTACCCCTCACCAAAAAGGGGTTGTCCTACTTGCCTAAGGTAGAACCATAGTCTTAGCTTAGGTAGATCCACTAAATTAAGACCTATGAGGGCACATAGTTAATGGGATAAGGGGAATGCTACTATAAAATCCAACTTCTACATGAGGGCTATCATCTCGTATCACTATCCACTCGGTGCTAAGAATTAATTACCATGGAGTTCATATTAAGTCTTGACTTATGTTAATAATTATGGAAGAATGTCTTTCCACTAAATCCAACATAACTCCTACTATAGCTCCTAGATTCAATAGGTGAGAATGGCCTTTCAACCTTAGAATCATCAGATTGTGAGAAAACACTTCACATTATATCATATTCATACATAAGTGTGTACGTGAGGATAATCTTCCAACAACACCACAACTAGATCATGATCATATTCACTTTAATGTCCAAGTGTTCTTAAAGAATATGCATAAATCTCATAATCCTGCACAATTCATATATTTTGCCCTTCAAGGATCATAGATCATGTTAGATCAACACATATAGAATTACTACATTACACATGGATGATAACATAATTCAAGTAGTTCAATTACTACATTCTTAATTCTATAATATTCTACTTGCATCAATTAATACCCACACTTTGAGATCCAATTTGGGAAAATAGGAGAATTCATTGGATTCTTGGAAAATTCAACATAAAACCATATAAAATCATCAATATATCCATAATAAAACATAATCCAATCATTAAAAACATTTTATAAAGGAATCCATGAGATTGAAGTCAAACCCTAACTTTTGGGATTTTTATCTTTGAAATTGGGGGTTTTGAAGGGGCACCAATGGATCAAAATATCCTCGATAAAAACAATCACCAATATGACCGTATCCATGTTCTTAGGATCTACCTCAATACCTTTCTTGATACGATATGACCAAGGAAAGCTACGGACCTCAACAAAAAATCACTTTTGCTAAACTTGGAAAAAAGTTGTTGGTCATTAAGAACTTGCATCACAATTCTCAAATGGTACACATGTTCATTCTCACTCCTTGAATAGATAAAAATATCATCAATAAAAAGAATCACAAACTTGTCTAGATATTGCTTAAACACTCTATTCATCAAGTCCATAAATGTCACCGGAGCATTAGTCAACCCAAAGAACATTACCACAAACTCATAGTGACCATACCGGGTTCTAATGGCCGTCTTTGGAATATCTACCCCTCTTACTCTTAATTGGTGATAACTCGAACAAAGATCAATCTTAGACAAATAGCTAGCCCAACGTCAAACAAGTCATCAATTTTCGGAAGAGGATATTTATCCTTGGTGGTCACTTTATTTAATTGATGATAATCAATGCACATTCTAAGATACACATCCTTCTTTCTAACAAGCAACACTGGGGCACCTAATGGCGAGATACTCGGTCGGATGAAGCCCTTATCTAATAAATCCCTTAGTTTCTCTTTTAACTCAGCCGGAGACATTCTATAGGGAGGAATGGAGATAGGTTGTGTATCCAGTAAAAGGTCAATTCCAAAAATCTATTTCCCACTCGGGAGAAATACCAGGCAAATCATCAGGAAAAACTTCAGGAAACTCATTCACTACCGGAATCGACTCTAGAGAAGCGGTTTTGGACCCAACACCCATCACCCTTATAGGATGGTAAATACACCCTTTGGAGATCATCTTCCTAGCCTTAAGACAAGAGAAAAATTGACCTCTAGGCATAGAATTTCCTCCCTTCAACTCTAAGATAGGCTCCTTTGGAAATTGGAATCTAACCACCCAAGGCCTACAATTGATAGAGGCATAAAATGCGTGCAACTAATCCGTACCCAAAATCACATCAAAGTCTAACATGTCAAACTCTACCAAATCCACCAAAGTAACTTTATGGGATAAGGAAATGGGACAACTTCTATAGACTCTTTTAGCCACCACCGAGTCACCAACCGGGGTAGAGACCGAAAAATATTCTACTAACCCTTCGGGGAGTATTTCAAACTTCATTGCCACAAAAAGTGTCACAAAGGACAAAGTAGAACCAGGATCTAATAAGGCATATATATCAATAGAAAAGACTTTTATCATACTGGTCACCACTTCCGGGGAGCTCTCTTGAAGAGAATAAAAGTTGTTTTGCTTTTGAGCATTGGAGTTTGAACCGCTTGGAGGAACTTGCTTACCTTCTCTCCCCTTGGCTATTAGTAATGGGAAATCTATCATCTTGTGGCAAATCTTTCCACAACCATAGCACCCATCTGAGCCAACTAGGCACTTGCCATCATGTTTTCTACCACACTTTGCACAATTAGGCCTAACAGCATAAGAACCACCACTATTGCCTCCTTGAGTGTTAGGGTTAAACACCCTATCCTTATTGACCCTTGTAGCACTAGATGAGCCTTTATTGGAGAACCTTGTTTTAACCTTGTCCATCGGACTTAGCATTGGAGAAATTCACATCACTGGTTCTAGCTATTTTAACATCCCTAATCTTGTCTTGGAATTTCTCATCCTCCATTTGTTGGGAATACACCATCGGACGTGAGATATCCATATTATCAGGAATATTTTTTGAATGGCATTCTTTTCTTACTAATCTAGATACACTCGTCAAATACCTAATCATCATATCCCTTGAATCTGCCACCAACGCAGGAGCATACTTGAACAATTGAGTAAACTTTAGAGAATACTCTTGAACACTCATACTTTCTTGATGAATGTTAATAAACTCTTCCACCTTAGTTTCCCTAAACTCTCGGTGAAAGAACCTATGAAGGAATGTTGATTTAAACACTTCCCACTTTATGGGACCCGCTCCTACCAGCGTATTGTTCTTCCATTGAGTAAACTATACTTGAGCAACACTCTTTAATTGGTAGGCTGCTAACTTCGCTTTCTCTACTAAATTCACCCCCATGATATCAAGTATTTTATAAATCTCTTCAAAAAATTCTTGAGGATCCCCTCCCACTTTGGAGACATGAAACTTGGGAGGGTTCATTCTAGAAAAATCCCTAATACTTGAAGAAGCCGAATTCACATTAGGATTCACCGAAGCAAAAACTTCTCTATTAGCTTGAACAGTCATGACTTGAGCCAAAAGTTTGATAGTAGACCTAAATTTTGAATGGGTCACATTACCAACCACATGATCAACTAGAGCTTGATTAGCTTGATGAGGAGCTCCTTGATTCACATTCTCCTCTTCCACCCTTCTAGTGTTAGCCCTTCGTGTATTCATATCCTGACGACACAAGAGAAGGATAATGAGAGGGACTTTGTGGAGTTAAACTCTAAGGAACGACTTAAGAGTAATGAAAGAAGTGTGGTTTCCTAAACATCTTATAGCCTCTCATTCATAAATGTAGCACGCTTCACACTCATGAACAAGACTCTACTAGGCGTGGCTTATGAGACATCATCCTAGAATCATTCTAAACATTTTTCTCTGATTACCAAGTTTGTCACGACCCAAGGGTTCCCCCTAGACGTAACAAGGCACATAATACCCCTAAAGGCACAATGTAAGCCACTTAGCATATCATAACATAAAGCCTTAGAACAATAAGAGTAAAAATGCATTTCAATTTTTAAAAAGTTTTCATAAGAGCAAAGCAGAAACTTAGACTTATCTCAATTAGCTTTCTATTATAATATTAAATCTGATAGGGACACAACCCTTACAATATATTCGGAAAATTAAATACTAGAAATGAAACTCAAAGTGAATCTCCCATCCTCGGATCATGTGGACTCACCACAAGGAAGGAGAAAACTTGAATCCAAGATCGAACCAAATTCTGGCTGCCTTAAGAACCGGACCCTGCACTTGGGGAAAATTAGTAAAATATGAGTTAGTACAAAAATGCACTAAGTATGATAGCCATGCATAAAAATCATGAAATCATGCTTAAAGGGACATTTTAGTTGAAAAGTGTGAACTTTACCAAGCTTAAGCATCATCATGAAGATTAGTGTAAAAACATAAGTCATAAGAATATTTAACATATAGTTCATCAAAACATAATGGAACATACCATAACTACCCTCAAAGCATACTTGTGAAATGCATCAATAAGATCCCATAATCCCACTCATGCTAAGTAAAGTTTCTTTAGTAACTACAGTTCAAAATTAATCTTCTTGTTCATACTATCACAATAAGAATAAGCCTTAACCGACATAGACCATGTAAGCAAAGCATGGATTTCGGTGTCTACCCCTCACCAAAAAGGGGTAGTCCTACTTGCCTAAGGTAGAACCATAGTCTTAGCTTAGGTGGATCCACTAAATTAAGACCTATGAGGGCACACAGTTAATGGGATAAGGGGAATGCTACTAGAAAACCCGCCTTCTACGTGAGGGCTTCCATCCAAAGAGATTGCTCTTAAAAACCCGACCTCTACTAACTTAAGGGCTTCTATCTCATATCACTATCCACTCGGTGCTAAGAATTAATTACCATGGAGTTCATATTAATTCTTGACTTATGTTCATAATTATGGAAGAATGTCTTTCCACTAAATCCAACATAACTCCTACTATAGCTCCTAGATTCAATAGGTGAGAATGGCCTTTCAACCTTAGAATCATCAGATTGTGAGAAAACATTTCACATCATATCATATTCATACATAAGTGTGTACATGAGGATAATCTTCCAACAACACAACAACTAGATCATGATCATATTCACTTTACTGTCCAAGTATTCTTAAAGCATATGTATAAATCTCATAATCTTGCACAATTCATATATTTTTCCATTCAAGGACCATAGATCATATTCGATTAACACATATAGAATTACTACATTAGACATGGATGATAACATAATTCAAGTTGTTCAATTATTACATTCATAATTCTATAATATTCTACTTGCATCAATTAATACCCACACTTTGAGATCCAATTTGGGAAAATAGGAGAATTCATTGGATTCTTGGAAAATTCAACATAAAACCATATAAAATCATCAATATATCCATTATAAAACATAATCCAATCATTAAAAACATTTTATAAAGGAATCCATGAGATTGAAGTCAATCCCTAACTTTTGGGATTTCTATCTTCGAAATTGGGGTTTTTGAAGGGGCTCCATGGATTAAAATATCCTCGATAAAAACAATCACCAATATGACCGTATCCATGTTCTTAGGTTCTACCTCAATACCTTTCTTGATACGATATGACCAAGGAAAGCTACGGACCTCAACAAAAATTCACATTTGCTAAACTTGGAAAAAGGTTGTTGGTCCTTAAGAACTTGCAACACAATTC
>JAJOOO010007633.1:0-17054 GCA_029582685.1 Solanum piurae
AAATTTTTTTTTTTTTTTTAATAGAGTATTTGAATTAACATCTCATATTTAAAGTGAAAAACAAGTTGCATAGAGTCCTAAGAGCCAAAGACTCTTCTACAACTACTTTTTCAATGTTTAACTTATTTAGAAAAAAATCCTCCCTCCGTCCTACTATTTTACCAATACTTTGTAACAATAGCTGAGTTGATAATTATTTTTAAGTATATCCTTAATATTAATTGGTATGTTGTTGTTGTTATAAATATACTAAAAGAAAATGTCAAATATTGAAATGGAGGAATCATTTATTCTTCCTTATTCTATGCAAATACTAAAATTCATGCATTATCTGATTCATTTTTAGAGATGATACTCCCAAATAGAATTCTATTCATTCCTATAAGCTTGAACTCGAGACATGTGATTAAAGGTAGAGAAATATCAAGTATCCCTCCACAGTTCATGTTGATAAATAAGTTGAATTAGCGTTGAGATAGGTTCTATTCGATTGGGCTGACATAAGAATGGGCTCAATTTAGCTCAACTCAATGCCAAGACTTACTGAGTATATATTTATTTTCGGAAAATGGTATAATGTTGTGCCTAAGTATTGAAAATGATTTCAGATTATGTTTCTTTCACTTATTAAACTATAATCATTTTGTAACGTTATATTTAAGCCTAAAATTGTTGCATTAGTTTACTCAACTTCTAGTTTTGTTTTCACATAACATTGCATTGCCTTGAATTATAACAAATGAATTGTTGTTTTCTATCTATTCGCGAAACAAATTAGCAGATGTTACAATAAAACGTATATGGCTCGTTGTTTGTGGAATCATTTTAGTATCGACTTCTAATAAATGATCGTCTCCAACTCCCTAAAAAAGAAGATGGGTGACCTAGATGGTCAGTGTCTTTCCTTACCTTATCTGAGTCTTATGTCCCTTCAACATTCTTATTCATCTTGTCTTGTCTTGAGCACCGCAGTGAATTGATTATCCTATTTATAATATCTACTCTAAGGATTAAGAGGATAGATGATCTCCCTTCAATATATTCGATTAGAATTGATTCTCAAGATTGACCCATTATCATAGGTGAGTTTATCGACACTTAACAAAGTCTTCGGCTTGCACGACATCTCCTTCCATTTGCGAAAAGAATGAGAGTTGAGTTTCATCTTGTGACGGAAAAAAAAGGTCCCGAAAAGTGTGGTTGATTTGTTCTTTTACCACTCAGTAATTAGGCCTTGTTTGTTTTCATTCAGATTCAAACGTAACGTTTGAATCTGAATGCACATCTAAATGATTAAGATGTTATTGTAGATCTGAACATTGAATTATTAAGACCGTTTGTTTTCTCAACATCAAAATATATTAAATTAAAAGATTATTAAATATAAAAAAGTACAATAATACCAATATACTTTTTTTGAAGAAAATTTATACCACTAGACAGTGTTCTAGTGGCTTTTTATTAATAATAAACATAAACAAAAAATCTCAATAGGAATAAGTACAAGCAAGGGAGGCTAGACCTTACCTTACCAATCCTAATGAGATACCTATCATCTATTAATTAACAACCATGAAGAAAATACGAGCTAGAGATAACTAGATATTTTATGATCATCACAAGAAGAAAGTTTATAATACACTCTATGATGATATTACTAGTGAGGATTCTTAAGTAATAAAAAATCATAAAAGCCAAGGAGAAAGTTGAGTTATCAACCTCAAACTTCCTTTTACAAATGTATGAACTAAAAAAGATAAACTGGCCTTCTAAAGGAACTTGAAGTATGTTTCTTTTGTCCTCTTCTTCAAATCTGTCCAATATCACTTGATAGTCCATCACTTCTTGGCTTTACTGGATCTTGTTGAAGTTGTTGACACTATCATATGATTTTGTTTCGCCAATCGCATCAGTAGGTGCCTTGGAACAAACTCCTCAGTCACTTTACCATCTCAACTATGCTTTCTTCCATGCTTCGTCGCATCAGTAGGTGCCTTGAAACTAACTCCTCAGTCACTTTATCATCTCAACTATGCTTTCTTCCATGCTTCGTTTTGTTGTTGTGTTGTTGCTTAGGAGAAATATCAGCATTCCTAGCTGCATTTGCAAAGCAATAATCCCACATTTCCTCTTCCTCTTCCTCAGAGATGTCCTCATCATCTAGGTTAGAAAATTTATTTGGAGACAAAGTACTACTACTACAATAATACTAATATACTCAATATAATTCATAACATAAAATTTAAACAATATAGTAATTAAAAATTACATCTTTAATATATTTGAGAAATATTAATATAACTTAATAAGAACACTAAACTAATAATGAATATACCATAATATCATCCAATGTATTAAATTAATCAAATGTTTTTTAAATTCATATATTTTTAAACTGAATATATGGACTGTATTTATTTTTTATGGCCACAACATTAGTTAATATATTATCCTCCAATAACTATAAAAGTAAAATATATGGATGTGTAGAAAGGCTGCTATGAAACACACTACGTATTAAGATGATTACAATATATTCAATTCCATAGTCACATATGCACTTAAGGAGTATCATCGGAATGATTCAGACCTTCATTATTAAGTGCAAACAAATGAGATTTAGTTGATCTAAATAGTCCGAATACAAATTTAATGAGCTTCAATTCCATGTAGCTCTTTTGGTGGTGGTACATTGGGCTTAGAGGATCATAACCATTGGAAGGACTTTTCATATTTAACTTTCTTTCTTTTGTGTGTAACAATTCTAGAACTTACAAGAGTAAAGCAATATTAAAAGTATTTTTGGGTTGATTCAATCCAACAGAAGCAAACATTACAGAATGTGAATTTCTAATCATAGATAGGAAAACAACAATTCTTAAATATAAATTTCAAGACAACTAAAACCATGAGAATAGAACCGGATGCAAATTTTTTAAGGTTAAACAGATAATGAACCTTATATGAATGTTCGCGGAACTTACCCTAGTAACACAAAAATTAAAGTAAGGAAGATATCACAAATAACTTGTAACACAAAAAGTAGGAAATATATTACAAATAATAAGGGAAACATTCTAGAACATACAGAAAAAAGAAACTTACAATAGTTAAAGCACAATAAACAATATAAGCAGAAATCGAGAGACCATAAACTACGAGAACAGTGCTAATACTAATAATATGCAAAGAGAAACTTATCTCGCTGGACAACGAGACGACACTCAACTACCTACTTAACACCCTAATCCGTGAAAATAAGATGTCAATCAAATTTGTCAATTTAATTTGTTCCTTAGTTTAAAATGGTCTTGTTGTGGAATCCAGCCACCTTGCCACATAAAAGAGCATTATTTGGAATCAAATATTCATCTTGTAAGGAGGTTGATGTCGTGTATACCCTCATGTATAGTTGTTGTCCGAGATACCGTCGCGCCCAAAACTCTGATCTTATGTTCCAAATTCCCACATTGTCTAATGCAATGTAAATTGCTGTCCATGACCTCGGAAACACCTACATTTTCCAATATTTTCTCATGTTAGTCTTTTTTCTCAGGAAAGAAATTATTTCATATTATATGAATTATCTGATCACCTGAGTTGTGCTACGTGAAACTGCATCACGAAGATTGTATTGGTCCCGGCTTGCAGAAGTCCAGTGTCCTCCGTCCATGCTAACATTTAACATCAGAAATAATTCACAGTCAAAATTAAACATAACTCAATAGCACTCCCTTTTTTATGTTTAATGTGATGATTTATAATCTAGTCCAACACCTTCACATAAATTGGGAAGGAGGGAGTAATAAATAGAAATTGGAATAAATGACGAGTGTTCTTACCCTACTACCCAAAAGGCGTAACCAGCAATATGCCAACTTTGGACGATACTCTCCTTGTTCTCGAATACAATCTCAATGAATGTCCTATAGTCAGTTTGCAAAACAGATGTGTTGAGGTGAATTCTTCCACCGATGGGGACATCAGGTATGTTTCCGGGGTAGAATCCTCCTATCTTGAAGTAGTCAGCGAGCTTCAATGGAGTATCATCAGTAGGCACAAACGACACACTATTGACAGCATATCTCTGCTCACCATTCACCTGGCCAGCAGAGGTGGCAAGTCTAATAGTTCTAGTTGTGTTGATCATACCATAGTGGTACGCGCCTTGTGGGTTAGGCCTTGGTCCATTAGCAGTCAAGTTAGTCCTAATCAAGACACGAAAAAAAATGAGTACCAAGTTATATTAGAAGAGCGAAATATGACAGGTAAAGTGGTGAAAACAAGTCCACACCTGATAGAACGGGCCTGGTGAAGAGACCAACCAACTTCAATGGTTGGTCCACTAGGGATCGGGCCAGAGACCGTGCTGTTAGAGGTGCTGTAGTGAAGTACACCTGTGGTAGTCAGTACCTTAGACGTGAAACGAGATGAAACAACAATGTAGTAGTCCTTAGGAGCTTGATCAGCTGTAATGAGGACAGAGTAGGATTGTCCAACATGAACGTCAAGTGAGGTATACGTCTCTTGCATTGTGTGTGTACCCTCTACTTCCACCAACGTCATGTTGTGTCCTTCAATACGAAAGTTCAATGAATTTTCCAATCCAACATTCGATATCCTTAGTCTATACGTTTGCCCTGCACTCATACATAGAGAACTCATTGTTAGATTATTCCTTTTCTAACTCTGTTATACAAGAAGAATTACGACATCTGCAGTTGTATTTACCATGATCAACTGTGTAGGAAGCGCCATTAGGGCCACGACCATTGATAAGAATACCATCAGGAAAAGGCAACTTGTGGCCTCTGTCAAGAATTGCTTTAAGGTTCTGTATATTTTAAATAGTAAAACCAAGTAAGTATCAGAACAAATTGTCAACAAATATAATGACATCTAGCATGGAAAATTCATTTATAAGTACCGTGTGATTTCTCTTGTACCAATCTCCAATAAGGGCGATGAAATCGCCAGAATAAGCAGGGAGAGGAACATGTACGAAAGGTCCGCTAAAGATCCTGATGGAACCAAAACCACCAGCAGCTTTGTGAAATGCAGTTGAAGGGAAATAGTAAAAGCTTCCTATTTGATCCTTCATTTGCAAACGGTATGTGAAATTCTTCCCTGGTGGTATGGGGCACGTCGTGCCCCATACTCCGTCTTGGAATGAATTTCTCCTGTTTTGCACTCCATGCCTATATAGATTTCACAAAAAATAGACATGTAACGAGTAATAAAAGAACGACATGCATACATAACAATGTCATAACTGGAAGACGATTGTCCAAGATCTAATTATAAGGAGCTCAAGAGCATGTGTGACCATTTCATCTATAGATATTTTTATTCATTTAATATTGTCGACGATAACAAATGAAGTAAGTGAGGCAAAATTACCATGAAATAAGAAAATCATCATCCAAATTGTTGAAGACATTGATAATAATATTGTCATTTGTGACAGAAATAATATCAGGCCCAGGAAACTGCCCATTGATCAAAATCCCCTATACACAAAAACAAAAAACACAAAACATTACTACAAAATCATCACAATTATAAAATCGAATCTCCAAAACGTTATCTGCACATAGAGTAGACTGTCTATATCACACCCATTCCAGAACACGAAATTAAACAAACAAACCTGTTGTGGAACACCAAGAGGAGAAATAGTTCCATAAGTAACATTCCATTCGTAGAATCTATAAGGATTCTCTGCCACTATACTATTCACAACGAGAAATGAGACCAAAAAAACTACTATCAATTTGTTTAGCAGCATATTTTCTTCTTCTTGATTTTATCTTAATAGAGATGTTGAATTAATGTCTCATATTTAAAGTAAAAAAAAGTTGCATAGAGTCCTAAAAGCTAAAGACTCTACAACTACTTTTTCAAACTTTAACCTACTTAGAGAAAATTGCTCCATTCCCTTGCTATTTTACCTACACTGTAAAACGGTAGTTTTCACTAAAAAGAAAAAAAAAAGTAAAAAGAATATATATAAATAAAAATATCACGTTTTAGAAATTTTATGTATAAAGGTAGAAAATTTTCAATTATCTCCTTTATATTAGCCATGTTGTTGCTGTTGTTATTTAAAGAAGGTCTAATAAATAAGATAATGAGTATAGAAAACTATAGTTTAGTTTTGGATTTATTATTTTTTCTTAATGAACATAAAAATAAAAAAATAAAAAAACTACAACGTAGAGAGTAATTAACTACACAAATCAAAGGGTATCCTTTTTATTTTTTGGAAACTTTATTTAATTAAAAGTAGAAATAATTAGTGTTGGGATTTGAAAAAAATATCAGAGAAAAGGGTAAATTTCGGAAAAATAAATAATGAATAGTAACATTTTTGGGCGTTGAAAAAATTATTTTTGAAGGGATAATAATTTGTTACTCCAATTCCAATTTAAGTGGCTTAATTCAACTAGGCACAAAATTTTAAAAAATAATATAAATCCCTTAATATTGTGATTTAGATTTAAAATGTATATAATGTACTAAAATGCATTTTACATATTAGGTCTTAAAGAATCTAGGTAGAACATTGAAATTATATAGAGAGTTAGTAAATATAGAGACATTTTAAAAAGAAAAGAAAAACTACAAAAAGAAAATGTCAAATATTTAAACGGTGGAAACATTTTTTTTTCTTTCTTATTATATGCAACTAATTAAAATTCATGCATTATAGAGAACTAATTAAAATTCATGCATTATAGAGGAGATATTCCAAACAAAATTTTCTCCATTTTAAGGAGCTCAAACTAAGACTTTTAGTTAAAAATGAAAGAATCATAACGTAATCATTGCATCACAATTCATGTTGATAAATAAATAAGAGTTGACATGTTAAATTAAAAATGTGATAATTTTATTGGTCCATGTATAATTTTTGTTGAACTTATAACTATCACACAAAGTTCAAAGCTCAATGTTGACTTCTTAATTATCAGATCCAAAGCCTATTGAGTGAGGAAATCTATGAAAAAATAAAACTTGAAGTGCACTTCATGCTGAGTTGATGCACAAATAATTGTTTATACCAAGTGCTAATATAATAATATAATAAGACAATTTTGACTTAATAATATTAAGATAAGTTGTTTTAATGCCATAATAAGTCAACTCTACTAATTAAGATCAAGCATAGGGAAGGAGGCAAAACATTTTAAAAAAAATATTCCCATAAATTTATTTGGGTTAGATATCAACCTAAACTTTGATGAGCTAAATTATGGAGCTATGAAATATTGAGTTAATAAATAAATTAATTAATTAATAATCAATTTAAACTTGGACGAATTAAAATATCATCAATTAACCAACCGTTAAAACCACTTCCCCTATCTACATGCAACAACAATAACAACTCTACAAAGTCATAATCGAATCTTTCTGTTGAATAAAATGTGATCGATTAACCAAACCAATAAAACCACTTCCCCTATCCACATGCAACGACAATAACAACACTAAAAAGTCATAATCAAATCTTTATGTGGAATAATAATTCAAGGGTGTGGATCAAAAATCCAACATGTGACATACGTTATAAACAAAATACTAATGTAACTCAAAAACATATATGAAACTTATGTGTCAACAAATACATAGTAATATATTTACAAGAAACTCAAATGTCAATCAAAATATATTACAACATTCCTCTTGAAACCATGATGTTTCACTAAGAACTAAATTATATTCAACATGAAACAGATATGGTCGAAAAATTGTTGCACGACACTACTAGAAACAACGGATTTTCCCACCTACGAATCATTGGGAAATTCAGATGAAAACTTAGGGTTTTACCAGAAAGACTTTGCATAACTCGTGAAATCCTTCTTGATCGATCTCCCAACTTTATTCTCATACTCCAATCTAAAATTCCCCAAAACCATAGTTCCCCTCTATATTGTCAAAAGCGCGCCACAATGTTTCAAATGGTATATATGTAGATGAAATACATGGAAGAAGGAAGCTTAGGACAATATTCACGGACGACATACCTGAAGGAATGTTTTCTTTCAGGGTCCGATTTGCAGTCCACCCGATATATTGAGATTATAAAGATCAACATATATATCTCCGAGCAGGATAAACATGATACTTGATGCAAGACGAAACTTGAGGAATGTTGATACTCGCATCAAGTAGTCTCAAACTCTTGCAGATCACCGACATTTCCTGGAAGCTTTTTGCAGCCACGAAGAATAAGCCGTTGAAGATTCTTCAACTTACAGAGGCTGTTTGGTAGACATACAAGATCTTCACAACCTTTCAGATTGAGATATTCGAGGCCGCTCAGATTCCCAATGGACAAAGGCAGTTCTCTAATCCCAGTAGACTCCAGCGTCATACTTTTCAAGCAATGCATATCTCCGATGATTTCTGGAAATGTAGTTAATTTTGTGCAATTAGATATCTTGAGCTCTGTAAGTGATTCCATCTGAATAGAGCTTGGAAGCTTCGTTAAGTTCTCACATTCTTCTACGGATAAAAAAACAAGCTTCTTTTGAACTCCAAGAGATACAGGGAGCTCTACCAATCCAGAACATCGGTATATATAAAGAAATATCCATTGTTGTGATTCAAAGAGGCTGTTTGGCAAAGTTGTAAGTTTATTGCAACCTGAAATGTGAAGTCTTTCAAGATTTAGAATAGCGTCTGGAATACTTTCAAGAACTTCACAACCTTTCAGATTCAAACGACTAAGGCCGCTGAGAGATGGGGGTAAGCTTCTTGTCCAGGGGGATTCTACATACAGTATTGATAAGCGCCACATATCTCCACAGATTTTTGGAAATCTTTTTAAGCGCGTGCATTCATCAAGGAGAAGAATCTCGAGAGATTCCATACAGACAAATTTTGGAAGCTTCTTAAGTTTGACACAACCCGATAAACTTAAATAAGTAAGCATTTTGCAATGTCCAAGAGAGGGATGAACCACTTCCAAATTCTCACACCTCCGTAAACTTAGTGTCTCCAAGTTTGGCATATCGCCAAAATTAGGGGTCTTCGTTAATCCAAGGCTCTCGCTTAGATTCAAATACTTCAAGTTGCACAGTTTCTGTTTTCATAAAAATAACAAAATATTAAAACATAACGTACCTGTGAATTACCAGTTAGCTCAAGTAGTACTCCTAATAGAAATATGCTATTCTATTTCTGTTACATGATGTAAATTGCTTATACAAAAGCATGTATTTGGTATAGCATTTGAACCATGGTGCGTGATAAACTGGAGCTATTGTTTTGGAGAGAAAGAAATCACTATACCTTTGGTATTGGCCAAAGTTCAACAAGCCAACTTCCACGTAAACAAAGCCCAACGAGGTGTGATGGTTCAAACCCCTCTGGCAATGAACTTGAAGGATAGTTCGGCCATTCAATCCACCGCAGGTTAGAAGGCAAACAAGTGACAGTGCTTTCCGAGCAAATAGTTCTACGATGAAGTATCAACACCTGTAAGCATTGCATTCTCTTGAATACCTTGTTATAATTGATATTATCATCATCAAACCGGTAACCATTTGGGATCTGTAGGCTTTCAACCTTTTTTGTTTTCTGTAAGGAAGGGAACATATATCTATTTGTCAAAAAAACTCAACATAACGAAGTCACAAAATACTAAGAGCTTCTTAAATTATCAATTTTTTTGATAAAATATTTCTTACCAACTTTCCAGCAAAGAGGTCATGAACCTCCTCAATAAGCCATACTCTGCTGTTTGCGTATTCTTCCCTCGACACATTTTGACCCGTTTGACTTATCAAACTATGCATCTCAAACGAGTGATATCTGATGCATAAGAGAGATTTTTCGATGAGGTAGCTTATTCCTATCAAGTGAATACCACAACTCTTAAGTATTCGTTCAACGTAATAGCTATATTCATGATTGTACAAGCATGCTATATCAAGGAATGTTCTCATCTCATCGTTATTCAACCCATCGAGACCAATCTTAAGTTTTCCTAGAATGTCATCATTAGGGATTTTTTTCAATCTATCAATTATATCTCTACATTGCTCTTTGTTTCGTCCATAAAGAGAAGAACCCAAAACTTTAAGAGCTAAAGGGAGTCCATCAGCATACTTCACTACTTCATTTGAAAGTACCTTAAAATCTCTCTCCGGAGATTTTCTTTTGAAAGCATGCATGCAAAACAGTTCAAGAGCTTCGTTCTCAGATAATAGTAAGACTTCATATACTTTATCCTCCTTCACATGAGTGACTATTAGGTGTTTGTCTCTCGTGGTAATCAAAATTCTACTACCCCTGCCAAACCACTCTGTCCCTCCAACTATAAGCTCTAGTTGACTTAGATGGTCTACGTTGTCAAGAACGAGTAAAACTTTCTTCCACCGAAGTCCATTCTTTATAATTATGGTTCCATCATGTTCACTAGTTACAATCATCTTTTTTCCAAATAGTTTGCAGATAAGAGTTTTCTGTAGCCATTTAAGTCCCTTTTTCCGGTACATTTCTCCAACATCACCAAGAAAACAATAAGCTTCAAATTGATGACGGTATCTCTCATATATAACACTCGCGATTTCTGTCTTACCAATACCACTCATTCCCCATAATCCAACGAAGTAAACGTCATCAGATTTCATATGTAATAATGAGATTACTTTTTCAATTTGAGTACCCACTAAGCTTTCCGAAATGGTTGAAATAACGTTTGGTAATATGTGATCAACAACCTTCTTGATGCAATTTGCCTCATCCCTAAACGACAATGAAACGAACAACTACTTAGAGATCAAATAAGATTATAGAGTTCTTTACATTTAGCACCCAAGTGTGTGCTCTCTTTTATGATTTATATCTTATTTTATTATTTCTAATGATTCTTTCACAACAACAACATATCCAGTGTAATCCCACAATGGGCGATCTGGGGAGGTTAGAGTGTACGCACACCTTACCCCTACCTCGGGGAGGTAGAGAGGTTATTTCCGAAAGACCCTCAACATAAGTGCAGCAAACCAAAGCATTTACGAAAAAAGGGAAGGAATATGACAGCAAATCAAAGTATTTACGAAAAAAGGATATGGTGCAAAAGAAAGAAATCTTACTTGAACTCTTGTAAATGGTATCCTGATATTTTCCCGGCTTCCTTACAAGCTTCTCTCCATCTTTGAACCTTCTCCAACTCATCATCTTTGTATTGGGAAAACGACTCAGCGAATGTTGAGTTTTGATGGCTTACATCAGATGGACTTACATCATAAAAAATTGGAATCACTATCTGATCTAATTCATTTCGACACTTTATAATATGTGCAAGCTCCTCCAAACACCATCTTGATGATGCATAGCTTTCGGAAAATATTACAATGGCAAATCTAGACTCTTCTATGGCTTTCATTAGTTCATTAGGAATTGATTTTCCCGTTTCCAACCGCTCATCGTCTTTAAAAACATCAATTCCTCTTTGTTCTAAAGCATTATAGAGATGACTCACAAAGGTTCTACGTGTATCTATACCTCTAAAACTCAAAAAAGCACCATATTTGCAAACTTTGGAAGAAGAAGCATGAGACATTGTCGAAAAATATTGCTAAAGACTACAACAACAACAACAAACTCACATAATAATGAGGAAGACTTGACATTTTTCACAATTCATAGTCTTTTATGGGAAACTTCTTATCATCTTCCTTATTAGAAGACTTATAACTTGGTCCTTAACCAAAAACTAAAAGTCATTACATGTTTACAACTTAAAAAGACTATATTGTAGTATCTTTATTGCCTTATGGTTTTCCACGCGTTATCCGTTATCTACATTGGGACCTGACTAAATCCAAATTCGTGCCAGGAAGTCTTACATAGTGTACACATCTTTCTAATAAAAGAACTTTGTACTTAGGGGACTCGAACCCGGTCCTGGTTCCTCTGTCCCAATTTATGTACACATTTCGTTTTCCAAGAGTCAAAAAATCTAAGTTTGACCCAAGAATTTACTTAAAATGATATTTATATATTTGTAAACTACTTAAAAATTACTATAAGTCATAATAATTGACAATTCAAATTATTTAAACAATTTATCAAAAAAATTATGATAAAAAATACTTGTTTAAATTTCGAAATCCGAAACATGTTATGTGTCGCATAAATTGAGACAAAAGGACACTCCACGACACTCCTTGTTGTATGTATATTTAAAAGCTTGAAAATTGGGGGAGAATTTTAAGTTTTCCCCATTATAACTTAATCATGCCTTTCTGTAAAATCATATAAATTAGATATTTCCCAGAAATTGAAGAAAAATTAAACAAAACTTTTGTAAGAGAACACAAAAGACTGACCTCAAAGATATTTATTGTTCCAAAAGAGTGTAAATTAGCATAAATATATATTGAAGAAACTTCTCTCTCCATTCAGCAGATTGAATTTTTTGGGGAAGATGAAGACAGAGGAGATAGGTGAGTAGAATCATCCGAATGAGGGTTAGAACCGTCAATATAAACTAAGCTTGTTTGGTGATCTGATCTAACCCGTGATTTAATAAAATTAGGCGAAAATAATTTGGAGCTCATTTAAGAAGTTTAAGGGGAAATTAGATAAAATGTTTATTGGGTTAAATTTCTTATAAAAAAAAAATTAATTTAAAAAATAAGTCACTTATTATTGAATAAATAACACAAATTTCACTAATTTGATAGTTAATTATTTTCTCCCTTTAATTTACATAATTATGGATTATACCAATTTTCCACCTTGAATGTAGGTATTTGTCGCTTTCATATACATGTAAATGAAAGTCATATGCTAAAAAGGAAATCATGTTTACAACATTTTTGCAATATTTAGGCACGTCACAATTTGTAAAAATATCAAAACAATAAAAATTCTTCCAATTTTTTTGGAGAGATTCAACAAACTTTAACTTCTTTTTCTACTTAATTCTTCTTCAATAATTTTGAGTTTTGTTCATTCCACAATGGACAATATCACTATTTTGTTGATATACTTGGAAACGTTAATTTCTGATGATATTTATGATGGATATAAAATTGATGGAATCATTCTCAAGTATACTGCTACTTAGAGCGATATCGTTGAAGCCATTTTCAACACAACAACAAATCAATCAATATAAAATATATCAAAAAGTTATAAAGATATGTATCATTAATAAGCTAAAATTCATTCATATACATGTCTAGATACAAACAATCATGTATTTAGTATCTAATGGCAAATACATGTATACGATCAGATACCCTGTTCTTAATGGACACAACTCAGAAATCAGACCAAAAATTATTATCTACATGTAGATATTTGACGGATATATGAAGACTTACTATAGATACAGTGAAAAAGAAGAAGATACATTAACATCTTCAGATATATTGAAACTTGAGGGATATATCTCGGATACATAATTAAGGCTCTATTCATAAATCTTGTGACGGATATATGAAGACTTTCCCTAGATACAATAATAAAAGTTTAAGAAAATTCAAATTTCTTTCATTTTTTTCGAGCATCAAAAATCTTTTCTCATAGATACATATAATCTTAACCAAATACATATACACTTTATCAAATATATGAACTCTTAATTAGAAACATGTGTATATTTTGTCAGACACATATATATTTTAACCACTGTCTCTCCTCCTCCCTCTTCGTCTCTGTCCTCTCCGGTCAGAGATCGTTGATTTCGATGAAAACTCCACCAAACCAGCGAAGGGGAATTCTGCCAGCCATGGCATTGACAAACTGGAATTTTACATTATATATATGTGCGGTCATTTAATTATATACATGATGTATAATTATGTATCAAAGATATGTATACATCTATATGCACTATTATACAATATTTATCCATAGCAATCGTTCCTCTTTCTCACAAGTTTTTTTTTTTCAATTCACAGACTAGCTCAAATCAAACAATTTCAAAATTTAAATAGATATCTAAAAACAAATTGTCTTCCTTTTTTTTATGCAATTGAGACCCGGGTCTATCAATGGTATGCCCATATGTTGGTTTGAAACATAGATGGGCCTAAGTTTGTTTTGAAAAGTGATGGACTTTGACATTCTCCATAGCTAGATAGTAACTTTGAAATAAGAGTGTCAGATTCTTAAAAAACAATGCATTTTTTGAGGATTCAATATGAGTGTGATGTTTGGAGAATCCTAGCAACATAGCTTATTACCGAGATGGGATGTTGTATGTGTCACAGACATAGAGCGTGAGTTCCAAGATAGTTTTTGCCTGAAAATTCAAGTGAAGTTCGATATCATGACATTTCAACTAGTGGGTATTTGCTATCTCTCATCAACATAAATACTGACATCTATCAAGACTTAAAAGACATAAAATAATAATACAACATATCATATTGCAACCTCTAAATAGAAAAACTTATTAAAATTCAAATCTAAATGTTTGATGTGTTACTTACAAGTTTCTTTTACTCCCTTAGCTTTTGCTTTTTACCAAGAAATTATTACTATTGTACAATCCTTTTAAAGTTTTTTTTTTTTTTTAACTATATGAACTTATTACAGCTGTATTAGTTATAACTAATTTGAACTCGAACTTTGTTTGACTTCTTGTCTAGATGCACGTTCTATATATCTTATCAATACTAAAGAAGAATTGACCATAAATTCCCAATCACAAGATTTGGACATATATGTAGCACTTCATTTGGTTGCTTGTTAGGAAGTGAATCACTCATATATTAAAATCAACATAATGTGGTAGCATTTTAATTGTTATGTGTAAAATTCAGTTCACCAAGTACGATGTTTGGTTACCAACTTAAATCCTGCAAAACTAATAGTACATGTATAATTATGAAAGAATCTATATAATATTATTTTAGGTATGATAAATGATAAAATAACTGAATAATTAAACGTTATGCATAACTAATCTACAATAACTCTAACATTCAATTAAATGACCCCTTAGAGCTTTGGTCTAATAATAAGACCGTGAGTTTTGGACATGTCACAAGTTTGAATCTAGTCATAGATAAAAACCTGATATTTAAATGAATTCAATAGCTTATGCTGATAAAAAAAATTGATATTTAATTGGGAAATAAAATAAAATATGGGGTGGGGGTGGGGGTGGGGGTGAGGGGTTCTAATCAAGTTTCGAACTTTGTGCCACTTGTCCATTACTCCTTGCAGAATTTATTTGTGGTCAAGTGTCAAACGATTTAGATCTTGACTTTGGAGTAGTTAATGAGAAAAAGTCAATTCTAAGAATGTAAATTTTGATATTTGAATTCATACTGAAAATCAGGTGTTGAAACTATATAGTATAAATTTTTTTTTTAAAAAATGGTTGTTATTTTGGAATGGTGTAAGTACAAAAATAATGATTTGTAGATAAGAAAAGCATAGTCTATATCACTTTCCAGTTCATTTTTATACGTGTGATACATTAAATTGCCACTGATTGCGCCATGTTGATGTTGTAATACTTTCAACATTCAATCAAAGACTTGATAGTTGTGGCCTTATTGTGAAGCCAAGTGGGTGCAACGGGGTTTATTCAAAAAAAAAAAATTAGCGAAATTATATTGAATATAAAAGTTAAAATTATATTTTAATTATATTTTTTTTAATAGTTATTGAATTCCCTTGATTTAATTCTTCATATATTTACATCTTCATATTTTAAATTGTATTAATAAGTGAAAATATGTTCGGAAAAAACGGGTGCACTACCAAATGAGCACCACTTTGCATACTCTAGGTTAGAGATATCAAATGAGTGAGTCGCACTGAATTTGAGCGAATTGAATTTTGATTTATCATGTCACCCCTATTTTAGGTTGCCTGTTCAAAACTTGCCACCTAAGAATCGTGAGTAAGCGCTCAAGGGCCTAAAGGACACAATTACCAAATGACCCAATCCAACAAATATATATATTTGAGGGACATATATTATACATCGATTTTTTTCAAAGTTAACGAGTATACGTGTATCTCAAACCCCCTATGTCCTACTTGCAAAGTGTTCAATGTTTCAATCCTAGCTTGAAGCGCGTAAACACAATATAATATATAGTACATTTTTAAAACTTATTTTTGGAATTATTTGCAGTGTTGTTGAAGTTATTTTCTGGATCATCGATGTAATTTGCAGCAAAGTCTACGTATCCAGATGGCACAATAATAATTTAATATATGATAGACTATACAATTTATGGCACATGTAATTTGTAATTTGGGGACAATGCACTACGTAGGCTTGAGATCCATGTTAGATGCTTCCTTACCTAGGACGTTATTACCAAATCGAAACGATCGAAGAAATGATCTTTTATAATCAATTACGTACATTTAAACAAAAAGAAGTAATTTATAAATATATCACCTATTCTATTCATCAAATAAAGAAACTTAGACACCCTCTTTTCTTGAATGCCTTTTGTGCTTTAAATCATGGGCGAAGCTAGAGTGTAATTTAACATTGATTCGATGAATAAAAAAAAATTGGTTAAAATTTGATAAATATATAGTACAAATTATATTATTAGAAAAAGTAAAGAAGAAAAGGGATGAGTACTCTTCCCTACCACTAAAAGAAAATTAATTATTAAAGAGAAAAATAAAGTACCGCCTTTAATTTAAATTCAAAATTATAAACTAATTTCCCACTATGTATGCTAAAAACATTTAGTGACAAATGATGTGGATTATGATCTTCACATCTCTTTAGATGATTTTGTTGGTTAGTGTATATCATAAAGCAAATGATTTATTTTTATTTTTTTATGTGATAAAAAAAAATAACACCACCACCCTAAGCTTAATTCCCTTCCTATAATTGTAAGACTCAAATTCAGAGTTAGATATCTGGTCACTCAACTTTCAATAGTTCACTTATAAAGTCACTCAACTTTGAGTTGTTCACTTTGAAAGTCACTCAACTTTATTTTATAACTCAAAAGTCACTCATCTATTAATAGTTCACTTAAAAAGTCACGTAACTATTGATATTTTACTTAAAAAGTCACCCAACTAATTTA
>JAJOOO010007634.1:0-16498 GCA_029582685.1 Solanum piurae
GACAAAATACAACCCGTATGCAAAGTATACACTGGTTGTATACACAATTTTCAGAACCGAAAATGGGCTGGAGAAGGCCCAAATAATGCAGCTGGCCCAATATTTCTGGGCAGCAATAGGCCCAAAAGCCTAAATTCTTCTCTCCCTCTCTTTATCATTTGATTGCAATTATTTTGTTTTATTTTAACTCTAACTTTAAAATTGTTAGTTAACTTAATTAAATCCCCAAAAGATGAACGATATTCTTTATGTTAGTTTATTTTAAGAAAATTTCAATTTTATCAACTCTTGTATTCCTTACATATTTAAATATGTTTTTTTTTAGTTAGCTTTCATTTGTCTTTAATTAGTTTAAAATGATTTCTTGGTTTATCGACTAAATTAGTTCAAATTATTATGAGTCAACTACATTTTAATTAATCTAGTTTTTTTTAAAATTCTAATTACTTGTCTCTAATTCAAATGTTTCGATTAAGGCCCCATTTTCTTAAAAAATAAAAATTGCTCTTTGTTAACTATTTTCTCAAAGTAAAATCGAATAGTGTAAATTTATTTTTATTTTTTTATGTTAAATCATTATTTTCCTAGAAATAGTCAAATATATTTTAGTCAAGTCGCAGGTCAACCGCATGTTGGCGGGCACTTCGAATGCTTAAACCCTTCTCGAAGTGTAAATTGAACCCGAACCCTCTTTGATATTTTCAAATGATTTTTTCTGTTTAAATCTTTGAAAATTATAAGTTTTCTTAATTTCTTTAAAAAAATTAAGTGGCGACTCTTTTCTAAGTATTTTTTCTCAAATTGTTTTATACTTGGAACATTTCAAAAAGTGATTTTTCTAAAGTTTAGTAAAATTAGGCGTAACAGAAAATAACCACTTTGGTTGTAGTAATTTGAAGACATTAAATCTTCCCATAATTTATAGTCTCAAAAAAGTTTCTTTTGAGACTTACTACAACACCAATATTATGAACAATTTCATTCCTCCGGATAGTAACAAATTAGCCTTTCAGAACACTCAATTATGGTGACCATCTCCTTCAAGGAGTTAATATTATCACATGCAAGACATATTTCTTGACAACCAATGACAAATTTGTGTTGCCACACAACAATATTTATTTTGATCATGGCCACAACCTTTATAGGAAAAAATTATTGCTTTCCTTTGTCCTTCAATAGTTCATAATTTAACATACCACAATATTTGTGTAGTACTTAAAGTATATGACTAAATGATCATTTATGTCAAAATATTTCTTTTCAATCTCTCAAACCTCCCGTAGAGGTGAGATGTGACATTTATCCAACAATACATGAACATGTTCTTATCCATAAGAACACAAGTCACATTTTCTTTAAGAAATTGAGCATAACCATTTGAACATGCTCCATAAGTTTTTATTAGAAACTCATTGTCATGCTTTCATATTTATCAAATTTATGTGATTTACCTCAACATCACTTTAAGAGGTCAAATGTACCAAATGTACTATCACTTTGTATACCTTCATTTTGATGGAGAATTTACAAATTTTTTCAAATTGGGTTACACCAACAACAATGTGGCCAATAACTTTTCATACCACTTTAATGGATAAAAATTACCTTATAAAATTACCTTCACATTTGAAGGAGCATCTTAAGAAACAATGTGTCCAATAACCTTTCATACCACTTTAATGGACAAAATTACCTTCACATTTGAAGGACCATCTTAAGCACCCTTAATGTTCTTCCTTTTAATTACCACAATGATGACCATTAACATTTTACCACACCCATATTCATACATTCAATCACTTGTCATTTTTCAGACATATTATATACTGCTACCACATTCACATAAGAGAATGGAGCAAATTAGTTGGACAAATTTCATGACTTTCAGTCAAAAGTATACAACTTTATGTTAGTCATCATCATATCACCACTATAGTGCATTAGGACTTAAACCCAATGTCTTATCCATATAAAGACGTCTTTGGTCATAAATCAATGGGACTTGAACCCAACTTCTTATTATCATGGTGCACCGAGACTTTAACTCGATGTCTTACCCACTTGGTGCGGTGAAACTTGAATTCACCGTCTTACCCTCAATCAATGTCTTGATAAATCAAATACGTTACCAATTTTTTTTTTTATCGAAAACCATAAATATAAAATGAATTTGACTTAAAGCATAAGAAAAATGAACAAAATCAATTAATTAGAAAAACATGTTGGAATCATATAAAAGTCCCAATAAAATAAATTGAAACCTTTTGACATTTCTTCTCAATATTATTACGAAGATGAACATAATTTACTAACTTCTTTAAAATAATCACAAAACAAACTTTGTTAGTACAAATAATATATAGGATATGAAGTATACCTTGCATGAAGAATTACTAGGATAATTCATAAAATCAAGAAATACCTATCATTGATTCGTGACGGAGAATGAGCAACTCGTGCGGATAACGTGTTGTAAAACTAAAGCAAAAGAAGACAAGAAATATAGAAAATGAAAGCAATAGAAATAGGGAGACAAGAGATGAGAGCTTTTCTTATTATTCCAAGTCTTCAAGTGTATATAATATGAACCCTTATGCCTCTATTTATAGTGTAACATAGAGGCATACAAAAGGTTAGTCATAAACATGAATATAATGGAAGAGGTTATGGAAGTGAAATGTTACAAGAATAATGGTTATAAAGGTGGAGGTTATGAAGGTTATGATTATCTTCATAATGAAAGAAAGTAATGGAGTAAATTCTTAATGTAGTGGACATCCACAATATATTATTTTATAACATTATTTGAGTTTTAAACATGTCATAATATTTATGTAGTGATAAAATTAATGAAATTTGTGATTTAAACATGTCATAATATTTATCACTTTTCACCAAGGTAAAATAATATAAAATGTGTTACTTTGTCTTCAAAGCAACTAAAAAGAAAATAAAATAGTGTGAATAAACTAAAGCAAAGTAAACAAATAAAAAAAGGAAGACACAATATATTTTACGTCTCCTTGAAAATTTGTGACCCTTTGGGTACGTAAAAGGACGCAACATAAATTGGTGACATTTATAATTTAGTGTTTCCCTCTAACATGTGAAAATATTAAATAACTGGGACATAAAACACGTCTTTTCACATATGATATTATAAGGGTAATGCTAAATTGTCAGAAATTTTAAAAAATTATAATATTTTTTTAATTTTAAAATAAACTAATCTTTTCTCCATTTTTAGTTAAAATGTATTAAAGTTAAAAAAATAAAAAAATTAAAAAAGGTAAAATAACATATAAAAATTACCATTCTGATCAAATTTTCTGGCCAATTTTTTTTTTCCTATAATATATTCATCGACAAAATTCTACCCAAGTAGGGACCCTGTAGAGGGACCCTGTAGAGTACATGGTGAAAAACTCTATTTTGGAGTTCTTTGTCTTCTAGAGATACAAAAAGAAGATTGTTTGATTTGCTTTTACAGTAATATAATACTTCTTCAATTTTAGGACCCCTTCGGTCATCTGATCAGGAAATGTATGCTTGTCGTGGAATAAATAGTTCGTAGAACGTGAAAACATTGTATTAAAGAATACTTTCTTCTTTTATTCATTTATGAATCTTCGTAACTAGCTATTTGTAATTTGATGAATTGTAGTAGCTAGTAATTGCGTTGTTTACCCCTGCTCCCTCCTATCCTTGATGGATCAATTGAACAACTTTACAGAGAAATAGAATTCCGAACCACTATAGAAGCGAACGATTTGATTGCGAACTATAGTTTTTGTTTGTTCGACGTCCATCAAGTCCTCTAGCCTAGGGTAGTCAAAATAAAGCAGCGCCCAATACACCGGCAACTCCCATCATGTCTCCAAAAGAGCTTCCCTCCCCTTTAGGACCGAGTTCAGGACATAGATTCCCAAAAAGAATTCGGTTCAGATGTAGGATACCTATCCAGAAGTTTTCACAACTCAATCATAGATGATGAAATCATCAAAGATTTTACCTTTTCGAACTCTGTCTGTAACTCACTAGAGGCCCGGGAAACAAAGAGAAGATGTGTACGAACGAGATATCCAGCAACAAGAAGAAGGAAACCTCCGTCCCAGATTCCATCGCCGCGGCTATCTGGTTGACCGGTACTACCAAGAAGTCTCATGCTTACGTTACTGTTATTGATGGTTTGATTATCTTGGACCACGAGGACCCCAGTCGTGCTTCTGGTTTCCATTCCAATCATCATATTGATGATAAATCTCCCGACCCATTACTCATTCCTTCCCGACTCGATAGGGATTGCAATCTCGAGAGATGGAGCAACAATTGACCTCCGACAATAGGTAGATGGGGTGGGCTACGATGGATACAGTGAAATCAATCCTTATTCCGCACTCCCTCTCACCGGCCTGAAACATATATAAATCATGAATTCTTCAGAGCGGGCTGGTAGGCCAGGCGTACGGGGACCGTCGAAGAAGTGCCTCAACGCGCCGCGGAAAGGGATGCTAGTCGGCTCGGCAAAGTTGTAGCCCAAAAAAAGAAGATCCAGAGTGATTCCTCACCTATCCTATCAGGAGCCCAGTGGAACGCTCGAGTATAGATTCCCTATGCTCATGTAAACGGTCGGGGCCGGCCGGCCCGTAGATCTAAAAGGATCCAGCCATAGGCCTGACCGGATATCGTTTGTCCACAAACAAAATAAAAACAAGGTTGGTTTTTAGTAGTAGTTCATGAGACCTCGAATCCCCACGTTCTAGTATTAAAATATTGTGTTATGATTTTAGGATATGTATTATCTAGTTCATTAAAACAATGATAATTTTATGCCTAACTTATGAGTGTTTTTTAAATGTGTTTAGAACTTATGAATATACATCATGTTTTATGTTTTTCAAAAAAGAGTGATGTATGTTTTGAAAATATATGATCAGACAAATTTTGAAACTTCAATGGAGAATCTGATTTTCTATTTTTATTTTTTTTGAGAATTTATTGCTAAATGCTAACTTAATTTATGTGGTAATTTTTTTTTAAATCAGTCATACAAAAGTTGACATCTTACTATAATATATGACTTGTTTTAAATCACAAATTTCATTTTTGAATTTAATGTTCAATACATAAATTAATACAACCAAACTAATTTGTTTGTCAAGGATTCCAAACTTACAATTTATTGAGAGTAGGATATTTTAATCCTTGATGTATACTTGTTAACAAAAAAAAAAATCTTTAATGTTACAAAAGAAATTGAGACTTTTGGTCCTGAACCTAAACGTACAAATCAAATACGTTGAACTTACCAACGTCACTCAATGTGCAAAAATTTTAGTTGTGATTTTGGGAAGTTTTAGTTAAGCTTGCACTGAACAAATCACTTTAGCAGCCTCAGGCATTAAACACATGGGCTTAATTACAAATAAAAAGCTTGGTAATTTGGTTGAACCACAATTCAATCTATACACACCAATGTTCTAAAATCACTGCTACAAAAGTAATCCGACTACCATACGAATTGTCTTAGGAGGCGGAGGCGAAGGTGAAGGCGGCAGCTGTACCTCTTCAGCCACCTTTTCCGGTCGGGGAGGCTGACATGGACATGGCAATGCTATGAATTTTGGAACTTCATCACCTGGCATTAACACTGCAGGCATGCTTTGACTTTGGTTCTGCTTCTCACTCTGCAAAACAGAGAAAAAACAGTTATTTTTTGACAAAACAAATAAATTAGACATTAGTGTCTAGTTAGATGAATATGTCACATAACATGTTATTCAACAAGACTTTGAAACCCACATGGGTCGTGGTGCATTGGTGAGAGTGTTTCACTCTTAACCAAAGAAAATTTTGTTGGGAGCGCCACTCCCGAATGGCCCTGCAGTGCGCGATCCGAATTTAGTCGGAACTCCAATGTGGGCTCTAAACACCGAGAGGGAAACCAAAAAAAAGAAGAAGAAGACTCTGTTTAATTGGATTTATGTATAAAAGTATTACTTTACAAAGCTCTAATAAATTTCACTAAATACTATGAATTTTTTGTACCTCCAAAAAACTCAACTTTATTTTTGCACTAAACTCGGGTAAAGTACATAATTGAATAGTGTAAAAGTTCAATCATCACCATCAAACAACATTTCCACATAATTAGATTTAAGGAAAAAAAGATTACTCAACGACTTAAAAAATAGGTCTAAAATAGTTAAATTAAAGTTTAACTAACATACAAAGACACCATAAATAACAATTTTACACTTTCAAATCATTTAAAAGTATCTACAGGAAATATGTAATCTTAAAAATAAAACACGTAACTTGTCATAACAACTAAACATGACCCCCAATATATGAATGGAATTCTGAAAGTAAATTCGTTACCATATTATGATTGAGTTTATATTTGAAGGATGCTGGATCATCGCCTGCTTCGAGGTCTGCGCGTCGACGAAGCAAGCGGATTCTGTGCCAGTGATAGCAGCAAGAAAATATGCCACTCAGAGTAAAAACAGCAACCAAAAGAAAGGCAGTGCCCAGAGGAAATCCTAGAGATGATGAGTCCGCAATACGGTACTGAGGATGCTCCATAATTACTAAGCATTGAGCTTAAAATTACTACTGGAAAGCTTGTTTATTAGGAGCAAAATAATGGGGAAGGAGATATTGGATATTTGTTGAGTTGTGAGTAAAGAAAATGTGATAGGTGGGTAAGAATTTATAAACTTTTAAAGTGTGTAGGTGTAAAAGTACGGTTGCACTCCATGCTAAGGTACGGAACAAAATTTAAAAAAATGGGGACCTATTTGATTAATTTGTTATTCCTTGTCCAACTATGGGTTTAAAACATGCTTTCAAATTCTTTTATATATCCAACTATGGGTCTAAACATTCTTTGACATTATATATACTCGGATTCACGCCACCTTTGTTGTTTCCATTTTAAGGCGGTATATTAATGCTAATAATTACAATTTTTGACAACAATAAATTAGACAGTAAAAAAATTATAACTAAAAGGGCATAATATTCAATATAGTTTGGTCAAATAACTTACATATTAGAAAAAAATAAAATCTCTTCCCTTGAACAAAACTCGAATATTGTTGTTATGTTTTTTGGTATGAGAACAAGATCTTCCATCTATAAATTAAAGGCCCAAAGCTTTTTCCTCCTATATTTACCCTTATATATAGTTACATAAATATCATTATGTGTCTAAGATCATAAGTTCCGGGGTATGTTTGGTACGTAGTAAAAATCTGTATCTTTATTAAATTGTGTTCAATCAAATACTAATGTGAAAAATAAAATAGATACTCCCTCCATCTCATTTTATATGTCATCCCTTTCTATAAATAGTTGGTCCATAATACTTGTCATTTCATAAAATCAATGTATAAACTATCATATTGTTCTTTTTTTACCCTTGTGAGTTATATGCCTTGAAAATATATATTTGACCAACTTAGAAAAGTTAAGTAAATGATTCATGTTCATTGATTAAATTAATTAATCAAAATAAATTAATTCATATTCATGGATTGAAAACTCGAGTTCCAAACAAAAAAATAAGGGTAGAAGGGTAAAGTTACATCATTTCTTAATGTAAGTGCAAAGTAAAAAGATGATATATAAAATGAGACGGAGAGAGTATAATTTACGGTACATATTTAAGATAATGCCAATGAGGTGACGAAAACAATGGAAAGGAGCTCTGTCCATTTATGTATAAACGTCAACTTGCGCACTCTACTCTTTTACTATGTAGAATTTAGGTTACGTTACTTTCTTGTCTACCGTACCACTTTCTTCAAACACATCATCTTTTTACACTGTAGTGGGATGGTCATGCCCTACTCCTGTTTTGCTTTTTCAAACTTCACTATGCTTGTCCTATTTTTGCTTCTAGAAAGTGTTTTATTTCATTTTATATATTGTCACTACTTATCAAAATGTTAAATTCATCTCCAGTCAAATAATGACACATAAAATAAAGACCTAGGAATGAGATATATAAGTTGAGATTAGGTGAAGAGAAATTTAATTACAATTGCATTAACTTATCGCTTATCAGGCTAGAGAGGAAATTAAGTAAATAGGTCCAACTACATTACTTCTTTGAACGAAAGGACTTCAGAATTTATCTT
Source organism: Solanum piurae (assembly GCA_029582685.1). NCBI lineage: Eukaryota > Viridiplantae > Streptophyta > Magnoliopsida > Solanales > Solanaceae > Solanum > Solanum piurae. The sequence continues at coordinate 8,151 of JAJOOO010007634.1, forward strand.
TTGTACGAGACACATGATGTATGTGGTACGGAGATAATCTCACGTTTAGTTGATCAAAATTTTTAGAGAATATAAATCACTTAAACAAAAAAAAGAAGGAACATAAGTTAATGGAAGTATGAAAAATAAGTTTGGAAAATGGTATTCAATATTGATTGTATTATCTCTACCCTTCAGCACACTTCATCTGAACCCTTATCCTCAAAATCCCCATCCCTACTACCTCATACCCATCCCATATTTTATGTCTACATTATTTTTAAATGCGTGTTTTAGGGTAATACTTTTACTTAAATACCAAACACAATAAAAAGTTTTGAGTTTGAGACATATAGCCTTTAGGTATGAAAATTGAAATCATTTCGTTAGGGAGTGTTTCTTCACCAATATGAAACTTTTTAACTCAAATATGTGAATTTAATCGGATACCTGCTGAGAAAAAATAAATTATATGATGTAATGAATTTACAATTGCGGATTGGTTTTACTTGTTGATATGATTAACTTGTAATTGAAACTTTGAAAAAGTTGTTGGGCAGTTTATTGCTTCATCAAGAGTTGTGACCCTTTGGGTTCTTAAAAGCCACAACAGAATTTGCTTACATGCATTTAATATGATTGTCTTGACTACAATGAAAATATTAAAGAACTGGGGCATGGAACAAGTCTTTCTTTGACTACTTTGTTTTTTTTTTTCAATTGAATTTAGGACTCTATGACATTATGTTCAACGACAAGAAATAAAACTAAAGAGATTTTAGCAAAAGCAAGTAGGGACCTTGCATAGTGTATCAACAAAAGACAATGTGAAACCTTGAGTAGTTTAATAAGTGCCGTTTGCTTCAAAAGTTTGCAAAAAACTGAGTTTGAATTTGCAACAAAATTATTGGTTTCAGCTATTTTTCTAATACTCATTTTAAACCTCAATTTTGTTGGAGTTGTGGGAAAACTTTTAAAGAACTTACTTTTCTTGGACAAATATTACTCTCTCCGTTTTACTTTGTTAGATGTAATTAGACCTGACAAAAAGTTTAACATAAAAGATCATTTTTTTTTTTTTTTTAAATTTATGATAAATTCGTATGGCACGTTATATGTAAAACTTTTGAAACCTTTGGACATGAAAATAGCCATATGTATAATTTGTGTAGCTACAAAATATCTTTATTGAAAAATATGTCATTGTTTTTTAATAACTTAATAAAAAAAATGTCAAACAAATTGAAACTGAGAGAATATATCAAAACAAACGGTCTTTTTAAAATATATATATATATATATATATATATATATATATAGATGCCTCTGACTATCATTGGGGAGCATTATTACAAATCGATTTAAATGAAATCTGCAGGTATACCAACGGAACGTTTTATGATGCCGAAGTCAGGTACTCAACTAATGAAAAAGAACTACTAGCCATTGTTAGGGGAATAAGAAATTTTCAACTTTTCTTTTACCTAAACAATTTACTATTAGAACTGACAATACCCAGATATGATATTTAACAAGCTTCCTTCTGAACCTCAGTACAGGAGATTACATCAATGACAGGTTCTATTGTCATTTTATTCATTTAAAATTGAATATATTAAAGGAGTTGACAATTTTCTTGCAGATTTCCTATCAAATTATATATATATTCAAAAATAGAGTTTACAAACTCTAAATAGATGTGGACAATGAGTGGACCATCAAGCTTTCATTACAAAAACTTGGAAGTTTCGTGCTACATGCCTGGAACAAATATTATTCAACAAAATCTACCTAAAATAATTAGGGACCATGCAAAGGATAATGACAATTAATATGAAATTTAGACCATCCAGCTCCTAATACAAACAATTTAAATTTAGGGAACATATCAATATTTTAACAAGTTCATTGCCCTACCCATATTTGTTCATATTTGACTTAACATATCCGAAGTAGAGTAGCAACTAAATGTCAGAAAATGAATAATAGTTAGTAGTATTAAAAGTAAAACAGGCAAATTATCACTTAATTTATTCAGATAAATAAAAATAAATAATTCTTTATAATATAACGAATAAATACAAATAGAAGAAGCTAGAAATGTATAAAGATGATGATAGCGACTAAGGATATCAAGATTGGAAGTCTACACAAAAGTATTCTTTTATATCCACCTCTAAATATTCAAATCTCTCCTCCTCCTTTTTTTATTTTTTCCCACATAATTCATTTTCTTAATTGTCATGGGCAAAAAAAAAGAAATAAAAAATAATAATCTTGTAGTACGTTATTAATTATTTTGAAATTAATTAAAATATAATTTATCTCTCATACCAATCGAGCGAAATAAGATTGATTACATAAAGACGCAGGGCATTGACAACTAAAGGCGGGACCATATTTAGCAGATTGGCTGGATTCAAGTAGCCACTTATATTTCTGCGTCGATGTGCCTCAACCAAGACCTGATTTGCAGGTCCACTATATTCATCAACCCTTTTAGCAGGGCATATATAAAGTTGTTGTTTTCTCTTATAAATACAAAAATCTTACAAATTATGAAAATTATTAAAAGTTTTTTAATCTTAAAACAATTTTATCAAATGAGCAAATTATAGTTCATACACAAGATACAAGAATATCGTAAAGCATTGTATTAATATATCACATATCTCCATGTTGCTTATAAATATTTGTGATTATAAATTTTCATATACATAATTTATAAAGATCGACTAGTCAATAATAATAGTAACTAGTTATTCTTTAATACGATTCTTTCACATGATACATCAATCTCTCCACGTTGAGAATGAGTCCTTTTTCTTCTAAATTTTAAAATGATGGGTGTTTTATTCTTATAAAATATAAACTTATTAGTCAAGTTATACATTTTTTAAATTTTTTTTGACATATATCCGGTATATAGCAATATATATTAAATATACAAAATACAATTCGGTGCTAAAATATATATCAAAATATACAATAATATACTAAACACAATTCGGTATAAATCAATATATAGTCGGTATATAATAATATACAAGACATTAATTTTATCTTTTTAGAAAAATATTTTAAAACTTGACGTACAATATTAAACTACCAAGTACCAATATACAAGATTATACAAATTATAAGATATATTTGAACGCTCAAATACAATAATATTTTGATTTTATACACTATTATACAAATTAAAATTTAGTCGAACTTCACTAGTAGATTTCTATAAAACAATAAAATAGAATCTTTTGAAAATTTGTGGAGAGGTAGATTCAGTGATGGCCTATCATCCCAATTTATGAGACATCGTGAATCAAAACACAAGTTGATTAGAAAATATTTTGAAAGTTGTTGACTGTTTGCTCTTGAAATTTTGCTATTATAATCGTGTTTGTAATTTGTGATTTTGGAGTTATGGAAGAAATTTTGAGATAATTCTTGTTGGGTTGAGTTGGGTTCATCAAAACCTATCATTTAGTACTAATTACTTTGAATTTTTTGGAAGTCGAGAGGGGACTTTTGCCATGACAGTTCTTTAGGGTCTAAAACTCTTCCTTTGACCAATTCAGATAAGCATTGAACATTTTTGCTAAATTATGTAAAGTAACTTTATGGACTATATGTCTATATTAGGATGTAATTATGTCTTGATTATATATAGAATTTATACATCGATCTACTGACTATTTTTTTTATAAATAAAAATTATGCAAAATAGTCATTCGGCCATTTGCATTATAAAAATTAAGCCATATTTTCAAAATTATTGAAATTTGCCAAAATCTTCTTCTTCTTCCTTCCAATTTCGCCATTAATGACCTTTTTCCCCTTCTCCTCCATTTTTTCAGCGTTTTTTCTTCTTCTTATTCTTCCTAAAGACTTGAAACATCGAGATGATTTCATATTTAAAACTTGAGCCTGTTTAGAGGTGATTTTGAGTTGATCGAGATTGCATTGTAAGTGTATACTTCATGTATAATCAATGTATACTTTATATATATATATATATATATATATATATATAATCTATATTCAACTTTTTGAGTATATCATAATGTAAGTGTATCACTCATGTATAAGTTGAGATATTGTATAGTTAGTGTATACTTTCTATGACTTTTGGCAAGTTATATTATATCGTCAGTGTATACATTCTATGATATTTTTGGCTATTTTTTATGTAAATAAAAGCATGACTATATTTATTGTAGACTAATTACTTCATTGTATATATTTAAAATTGCCCCTCTATAAATTAAATCACTCAAATACATTGTATTGTAATTATCTTTGGAAAAATTACCTAACTACACATCCTTTTTACCTAATTTTCTATTATTCCCTACCATTCCAAAAAAAAACTATAATTTTTTTTTCATGATTTCTCTCACTTTTCCGGATACATCACTGTAAATTATAACCCCAAGATTTTTTTTCTTTTAATCGCGCCTAAAATCACTCTATGGTATCACAAATTATCTCCATCACTCTATTTTTGAATTTCAAATCTTTTCTCTTTTCGATTTATCAATTGCAAGTTATTGAAGAGGTAGTTTTTCTTCATATTTTTATTCATCCATTTTTTTCTTTTCAATTCATCAGGTATCGATTTTTTATTTATTTATTTTTGGTTTTTTTCATCTACAACTTCAGTGGAAGAATGATGCATCTTCAACTTCAAAATTGATTGTGAAAAAACGCGCAAAAGGGGGGGAAAGGTCGAGTTGTTGGTAAGGGCTTTGGGTCGAGATTCATGGGTGATGCCATTGTTGAAAGTGAAAAAAAAGCTACGAAAGTTGATACAGAGCAAAAGAGAAAGTATAGAAGGATTTTTTTTTTTAACTTTCAGCAGATCAGATTGTTGACTTTTATTTTCGATTTTTTGTTGTTCATCTTTTTCTGATACATATGGGTTCAGTTTTTTAATGTATCTAGTTGTTTTGTTTCTTAAATTAATGTATAATGCATTTGTTTCAAGAGTTTTTGGCAAAAAACATTCTTAAACTATACCCTCAACTTAAACTACATCCTTAAATTATTTTTGTTAACAGAAAACATCCCTCAATTATTTAAAATTTGACAACTTTCATTACAATTTTATCAAGAATTGTTGGTGGCTCCAGTAAGGGCTTTGGGTCGAGATCCATGGGTGACGCCATTGTTGAAAGTGAAAAAAAGCTATAAGAGTTGATACAGAGCAAAGGAGAAAGTGTGGAATGATTTCTTCATCATTTTTTTTTTGCTTTTAGCAGATCAAATTGTTGATTTTTTTTTATTTCAGCAGATCTTTTAATGTATCTAGTTGATTTTGATTCTTAAATTAATGTATAATTTGTTCGTTTCACCTTTATGATACATTACAATTTTATCATATACAATATATCATTTTGAAATATTAGTTTTGATACATAACCCTAATTTATTGAAAAATTAGTATGTATCACATTCATAGTTACGTGTTGGATACACAACTATTACAAATTTCGTTATCTTTTACTATCGATACATACACCCAGCCTTATTCAACTAGTGGAAGACTATGTATCTGTAGACACTATCAAATATTATTGTAGATACATAGGCACTAATGTTTTATAACAAAATTAGTTTGTATCATATTCATAGTTATGTATATGACACATAACTTTGTTATATATATAACATAGTTATGTATCAGATATTGTGATGTATCACATGTTGTTAAGTATCTGCAACACTTATTTATAAATAAATCAGTGTATATCATATTCATAGTTTTTTTATATGATACATAACTATATAAAATTGTCAACTTGGAAGAGATTTGAGAGAAGAAAAATTGAAATTTGAATTGTTTGGACCTGTTATTTTGGGAGAGATTGACATCAATTTGATTTGCTTAATTTGGGGAACGGACATTTAATTTTATAGATAATTTCATTTTTAATATCAACAAACTATTTGTATAATGTATCAAATGTGATGTATCCAGAAGAATAGGATGTATCCGGATGAAAACAATTTTAGGGAATTTATAAGTTGAAAAAAAATAGGGATATAATGTAATTTACCCCTCACTTCCTAAAAAAATTACATTGTCTTTAAAAATAAAAATAAAAACGGGTCATATCCTAGCTTACCCCAATTTTATTCATTCTGAAATATCAATGAACATTTGCGAATAAATATTCCCAGTAAAATCTTCTTACCTTTAGTGTTGCAAGAAGTTATAAATTTATACACACAAATCCTAATTTATATGTGATTCTTCTATTGTATTCTTCATATTGTTTACCACAATCCGTATATGCATTTTATTATTTTTACAACTTAGAAAGTACGTACTTTTTCACTCTATTGGATAAAACATATTTGATCAAATGATCCAACTATCTAAAACTATTCTCTTACTTTTCCATAAATTGAGACATCATATACATCTCTATAATAGAGAATGATGGTAGTAGTATTTACTAATATTTTTAAACTAGTTATGGATACGTGCGTTGTCCGTGTGTTCCTATCAAGTATTAAAGACTTTCTAAAATGACATGAATATTAGTACAACATACATGTGTAAGTGTTTCTACTTTGAAAGTGAAAATACAATTTTTCATGTGAAAATATATATTGCAACAATAGAAAATAATTGCAAAAGACGCTATAATGTTACTCTTGAACAATATACCTTAAGTAGAATATTGAATAATCTTGTTAATTTATATTACTAAAATCTAAACAAAATGAAACTTAATTACTCCATTCTTATATTATTACAATCAAAATGTTTAAAAGCAAAATTGTCATCACACCAACCATTTGAGTTTTAACACTGCAGAAAACTACTATCAATATAGATTGCTCATATTTTTAAGAAAATTATTAGGCTTAGCGTCAGACAAATATATATCAATGGAAGTCTCATTTTTATTTGAAAATTAAGTTGTTAACCTCATTCATACAAATCGTACAAAAAGGGTGAAAATGAACAATATATGTATGTGTTCGCAACAATATATTAGATAGACGATAAAGTTACACAACTAAAATCTTTCATTTTAAGTAACAATTTTTTAGCAATCTTTATTAAAATTAATTTGAATTTAGACAATTGACAATATGGATATCTGAGAATATTGCACAAATTATTCAAGTATATATTATCAAACTCAACATACATTAATATAAGTTTTGTCGATTAAGAAACACTTACAAGAACAATAACACAATAACAAATAAAAATAAATTTCCACAACAATATAAAATGATATAAGAATTACATAAAAATGTGGATTGCATATCAAATTTAATTTGGACAACCATACCTCGACTCCAAAATGGAAAAGAAAACTTAAAATTATGAGCTAATAAACAAAAGATCTCAATGAATAAGTCATCTCTTCTATACTTCTAAGTTCAACTATTCTACTATAAGAAAACTTCACTTTTTCATGATTTCATCTCTTATACTTCTAACTTCAACTATTCTATTGTAAGAAGCTAACTTCAGAATGATGTCATATGTTCTTCTCCTCAGTTAGCTTCATGACGATATGTTATATCATTATCTAGGAAGAAGATTAGAGAATCGTGTATGACAAAAAAGAACAGAATATGATGATCTATGGACAAGCAAATTGTGGCTACAATTTACTGGTATTTATAGTGATATTTAACTGTCTTTTCACCTACCAAAATTCAATAATGAGACACATAAATTTTATTTTTGGTTTCAAAATTCAAAGAGTCGCTGAATTGGAAGAGTTTCAATAATGAGACACATTGAATCATGACACATAAATTTTATTTTTGATTTCAAAATTCAAAGAGTCACTGAATTGAAAGAGTTTCATACATTATTTTGTCTTCTACTTTAATTAAATCAATTAATCTAATCAATTATAATTATAATGTCATAACACAAAAATTAAAGTATAGTTGTTGAGCTTCATATATATCACTAGTGAATTTGACCGCGCTTCGCGCGGTTTATAAGAAAATCAATAAATTGAAAATAATATATTTATAACTTCATATAGCGGAAATAAATTTTAATTTTGTTATATTGATTAAAACACAAAAATAATAATTTTATTGGTGTTAGATGAACCACATTTAAAAATAAGTAAATTTGCATTTCAAATAAAAGAAAAATGAAATAAAATTAAAATCATAAAAACAAAAACACACAACATATTTTTTTAACAAAGTGAAGTACATATGACATTATTATGCATATTTGATATAGGCTTTGAGACGATATATTCAAAAGAGCACAAATTTTTTTCTTCAAAAAATTGATGAATGTACAATAATGTAGTTGTCTAAACGATGATACTTACTCATGGCATCTCTATGAAATACTTGCATAATTATGTTTT
>JAJOOO010007635.1:0-22202 GCA_029582685.1 Solanum piurae
TCAACACCCAAAATCTTCAAAACGAACTTAGGAAATTAATAATTGCTAAAGTTGCAAGTTAATCTCCCAAGTCAAGAACTAGAATAGAACAATAATGTTCAACCCCCAAAAACGAGGTTTACATGCCCTATTTATAGAAAACAAGTCCTAAATTAAAAGGGAAACAAAATAAGAAAAGTTTCATTCAGGCACGCGTCTTCAATCCACGAGACTGACTCAAGGACCATCAATGGATCTACGGTCCATGAGTCCCTTCCATCAGCCAGGACTTGGAAAATATTTCAGCGTCCAAAAATCAGCTTCTTTGAAGCAAACGACGGAACTGCAGTACGACCGTAAATCGATCTACGGTCCGTCAATCTCCCTCCGTAGCTCCACAATTGAAATCTTCAAGATCAGATACTGGAACCCTCGCAGTATCCATCTACGGATCAACAGTACGGTTCGTAGATCCATCTACGGACCGTCAATGACCACCGTGGTTCCACACTTGGTCAGATTTACCTGATTTGCCTCCATGCCTTGGCTGCTGATCTACGACCACCATCTACAGAGCGTCAATGGACCTACGGTCCGTAGATCACCTCCGTAGATGCCCTTTTCTGTATTTCTTTCAGCTGTCTCGTTAATTTCGCGCCTGAACATCTTTCCTACAAAATATGATAAAAACACATAAAAATCAATATGAAAAGGCCCTAGACACACACAACTTGTAAGTGAAATGTATTAGAAATACCGTAAACTCACGGTATATCAGTTCTAGCACGATTGCTTTTATTGACTTATACATATTTTAACTATTTTTTGGATATATTTTATATGTTATAGAGTTTCGCTCATATTTTTATTGTTGAACTTTTATTTGGTCTCGACTTAGATGCGTAACCACATTTTTGATCTTGACGTTTAGAGACATAACTGTCTTATTTGCATCACACTTATTAACTTTATCTAAAAGTGTTATTTTAAATTAATAAAAGTTATTTATATTTTTGAACAAGGTGCGCCATCGCATCCTTGATTTTCTTTTACTGTCTCAATAAAGATGTGTAACCACATTCTTGATTGAAACAAATATTTTTTTTATATTCCTAAAACTCATCTAGTCATTAAAAAAAAAATATTTTTCCTTTATACATAAAACTAAATAAAGTAAAATGAATCTAAATGACTAGGATACAATATAAAATTTTAGATTATTTTGTATTTTTTATTATTTATTTACTCTTAAAGTTAATATTAAAATTAGACATACACATATTATATTTTTATTTTAATCTTAAAGTTAATGAAAAAATTAGGCATACACATTCTAATCAAACAAAATAACAACGAATTGTAAAAAGTAAAACTCATTTTATTTTATAAAATAAAACAACAATAATTTATTTATTTATTTATTTTGCCTAACTATACCTACTTTATCATTATTATCTAAATGAAGACAAGAACAATGTTATGACCATTCATTTTTAAGAGATCACAACTAACAAATAAAAATAAAAAAATAAAAAAATCATCGATTAAAGCTACCTTATTCAAGAAATAGAGATATAACAACTAACAAATTAATCATTCCAATCAAATTCATGAATGAAACAAAATATAAAAAAAACTTGTCAGAAAATTATATCAAATTCCATAAATAAATAAATAGAGAGATAAGGTAAAGTTGAATACCGCAAAATCTTAACCGAAGCTTGATTAGAAAACCCACAATTTTTTGTGGGTTGTTTGTGATGGTATATGTGTTTGTGTTGATATAAAAAAAATGAGTAAAGAAGAAAAGATGTGAATGTGTTGGTGAATTTTTAAAAGGATAATGAAATAAAATGGAAAGTTTTTCTTTTTGTTTTCTTGAGTGTAATACATTTTTTTTTGTTGCTTCGTATCTGTGTATATTAATATGTGTAGTATAGATATAGGTGTAGATGTGGTGTAAGTGGGTGAGGAAGTGGTACGTGGGAGTGGGGTGGAGTTGAGGAATTGGGGTAATGGGGTTTAGTGTAGGTGGGTTGGGGTAGTGGGTAGTTTAGGTTATTATTTTTATTTTTATATAATATAATATAATACTTAAATACTTTTAAACTAATAAAAGTTGAGTAGCTAATTATAATTAAGAAATACTAATTTATTTATTAAATTAAAATTAAACTAAAACATATTATTTTTGTTATTTTCAAATCTTTTAAAATAAACTTACTAAAATAAGACAAAATTAAAATATCTAACTTAGACATAAAAGAAACATTTAAGGAATAAAAAATAGTGTAAAATCTTATGTTCGGTAAAAAATTACGTGTCTATAGTTTGCCCCTCTTTGACTGGAAACACAAAGAGTTTTCAGACGAAGAAGTAGACAAAGTGACAAGTTTTGACCCGACTTTTATTTGAAAGACAAATATGCAACTGAGTCCTTGTGTTGGACAGCCTACATATCCCGGTTTATAAGGAAACCAGGTCACGTGTAGTTCAAGGAGATGAGGTGATGAGTTAGAAGTTAAGTGAGGTTCCATCAAGGCTCCAGGTTGCGGTTCTTATCCTTACACAAAAAAAAATGTAAGCTAATAGTAGGAAATTAAAAGTACAAGCTCCTATCTATGTAACTTCTCTTGAGTCTTCACTTGAGTCTTGAGTTTGAGATATCACCTTGATTTTGGTGAGTATCTTGATCTTGAATGGATTCGATGCTTCACTTGCCACTTAAAGTGAGTTTTTAGCACTCTTCAAAATGACAATTTGAAAATGTTCTTGAATAATTGCTTGTTTTCTTGATCAGAAGCTGAATAGAAATAGATGTGAGGAAGTCAGGCTGCTACATGCATTGAAGAAGTTAATTCTGGCTATCATGGGATTGATCATTCTAAAAAGAGTTGAAACTTTGTTCTTGAATTTCAAATCCACGTTTCACTTGAAGAAAACCTAAAAACCACACAAACAAAAGAAATAAACAAAAATTTTGCCCCAGTTTTCACTAATTTTTTTTTGTGAGTTATTAGCAAATGTAAATAAAAATAAATAAATAAAGAAACTTAGACTAGGAAGTGTTTATCCTAGGAAGTGTTTATCCTAGGAAAAATGTAACCAAATCCCATTATGTAGGAGGGTCCTGCTAATCCCATTGTCCAGGAGGGTCCTGCTAATCAAAATCCCATTGTTTAAGAGGGTCCTATTACACTAATTCCTATTGTTCAGGATGGTCCTACTACACTAATTCTCATTGTTTAGGAGGGTCCTACTTCGCTAATTCTCAATGTTTAGGAGGGTCCTGCTACACTAATTCCCATTATGAGGAGGGTCCTGCTAGTCCCATTATCCAGGAGGGTCCTGCTAATCCCATTATCCAAGAGGGTCCTGCTAATCCCATTATCCAGGAGGGTCCTGCTAGTCCCATTATCTAGGAGGGTCCTACTAACTCCCTTATCCAGGAGGGTCCTGCTAGTCCCATTATTCAGGAGGGTCCTTCTAGTCCCATTATCCAGGAGGTCTTGCTAGTCCCATTATCCAAGAGGGACCTGCTAATCCCATTATCTAGGAGGGTCCTCCTAATCACATTATCCAGGAGGGTCCTACTAGTCCCATTATCCAGGAGGGTCCTGCTAATCCCATTATACATGAGGGTCCTGCTAGTCCCATTATCCATGAGGGTCCTGCTAGTCCCATTATCCAGGAGGGTCCTGCTAGTCCCATTATTCAGGAGGGTCCTGCTAGTCCCATTATCCAGGAGGGTCCTGCTACTCCCATTATCGGGGAGGGTCCTGCTAGTCCCATTATCGGGGAGGGTCCTGCTAGTCCCATTATCCAGGAGGGTCCTTCTATTCCCATTGTCAGGAGGATCCTGCTAATCCCATTATTGAGGAGGGTCCTGCTAGTCCCATTATCCAGGAGGGTCCTACTTGTCCCATTATCGAGGGGGGTCTTGCTAGTCCCAATATCGAGGAGAGTCCTGCTAGTCCCATTATCGAGGAGGGTCCCGTTTGTCCCATTATCCAGGAATGTCCTGCTAGTCCCATTATCCAGAAGGGTCCTGCTACTCCCATTATCCAGGAGGGTCCTGCTAATCTAAGTCCCATTATGAGGAGGGTCCTGCTAATCTAAGTCCCATTATGAGGAGGGTCCTTCTAATACCATTATGAGGAGGGTCCTTCTAATACCATTATGAGGAGGGTCCTGCTAATCTAAGTCCCATTATGATGAGGGTCCTTCTAATATAAGTCCCATTATGAGGAGGGTCATGCCAATCCTATTATGAAGAGGGTTCTGCTAGTCCCATTGTAAGAAGGGTCCAGCTAGTGTCCCATTATCCAGGAGGGTCCTGCTAGTGTCCTATTATCCAGGAGGGTCCTTCTAGTGTTCCATTATCCAGGAGGGTCCTACCACACTAAAGCATCAACTAAAATATCCACGACATTGTTTTTTGCCCTAGTTTACACCAGAAAATATCATTTAAGCTATGAGCATAAATGAGAAATACTTATAGCAAAAGAAAAATGCAAGACATTGATGCAATTAGGGTGTTTGTTCCCTAGAAATGAAAGGTGGTAGGGTGTTTGTTTTCTAAAATGCCTTTTCTATGTTTGTTCTCTAAGGTTAAAATGCAACTAGGGTGGTTATTTCCTAGAAATGAGAGTGACTTTTTTTAACAAATAAAAATATCCCACAATTTTTAAAATGAGGAACTTTGAAACTCTTTTTAATTTATTATTTTTCCATTTTTTAAAAAAGAAATGATCCAATTTCGTTCTTTCAAGGATATAAAATTTTATTGTGAGACCGAGCCCATTGTAGGACTGCCTACGTATCTATATAGCAAGAATTTGGTCAAATGTAGTTTATATTAAATCAAAAACTTACTCTTTTTAGACATCTTTTGAGAAACGAATATGTTCATGGTTGACAATATTTTGACTTTAGTTTGTACCAACAATTAGTATTATACATATGAATCACCTTCTACTACTTTCAGACAAATTTGAGGTCAACTTTGAGTAATTCCTATAGTTTCAAATGGTATCTCAAACATACTTATGTATTTACAAGATGAGTTCATCTCGCCTAAATTAAGGGACATAATTATTCATATCCTCATGTTTCAAGTGCTCTCGCAACAAATTAAGTCCTTTTTCACACATTATAAAATAATTTAGATCGTAGGACATTTTTGAAAGTCACTCATACTTAGAAAGATGTTCAATGCATGAGATTGAGATACCATATGCTTGGCCCACATGTAAGTATCCACTACTATGAGAACACCAAAAATGAGATCAAATAGGACTTGTCATTGACTTGTAATGTAGGCTTAGAGAGAGATAGGATATTTATTTGGGATAAAGTGACTATTTCCTTCTTAAAATTTGCACAATGCTCTAATATTTTTTTTCATTATAGCATTTGACATTTGTTTTCTTGAAAGCTTCTACTCATATTTTTTTCATTTTCTCTCCTCTTTGTTGGAGATTTTATTTTATTTTTCATTCTATCTTTTCTTTGTCATTTTTTTGAACTTTCGCATATTTGGCCTTTTCACTTTGCTACCCAACTTAGATCGTTGGTACTGTGTATCTAATTGATAGTGCGCTCAGGGAGGTGGGACCAAGGAATAGTGTATTTATGCACTCAAAAGGATATATGCTAAAATACGGTTATTCAAATAAAAATGTTTCAGGCTCAAAATGGGAATTATATGGATAACATGTCATTCGGTAGGCTTGAAAGGCACAATCGGATCAAAGAATGCCTATAATCCTTTCTCAAATTATATGTTGCTCAAAATTTCGCTTCAACCAACATTTGAGTCAAGTTCTAGATCAGCAAATTCATGCCTTTGAATTTTATATCTAAAGCTCACCACACAATGCACATGAAACATATGGTCGAATTGTTTTAGCCTTAACTTTAAGCAAAATAGTTTTTCAAGTATTACATAAATATATTAAGAGATACCAAAAAAGTCTATAGGTCACAACAAAGTTGGTCTGTCTTGCCAAATAGTTTAACACTTTATTATTTTCTTTTTATGCACATTTCTAAGTATGTTGATACCAACCAAGTCAAAAATTTTCTAAATAAAAATAAAACCATTTTTTTTACCTCAGTTTTTGTGACGAAGACTTTTTAGATTTTTCCTTGGTCGGACCGAAACTTAAAATAAGGCTGCCTACATATCTTTTCAAAGCAAGAATCAGGTCAAACGTAGTTCAGGAAGATTATAAACACGACATTATTTTTAATAAGAAATACTTTTTTTTAAAATTTTAAATAAGGATCACCAAACCCGAGGAGGCTTGCCTACATATCTCATCGAGTTGAGAATTAGGTGTGCGTAGTTCGTTCAGATTGGACAGTTGATTTTTTTTGAAAAGTTAGAAATTTGTTGAAAAATGCAATGATATTTTTGTTTAAAAAGGTATAAAAAAACTTTTGAAATGAATTTTTTTTATTTTGTTTAGAAATGATTTTTTTTTGAAATTTTCATTTTTAAGAAATTTAAAACTTCTAAAACAATTTTTTTGTGTGTGTTTTCTCTTTCTAATTTTTAAGTAAAAATTAAATGTCAGCCCTTTTCATTTCACTGATCACTATAAAATTGGTCAATAAGTAGTGACCTTCTAAATAATATTATAAATAGCACATAAAATATACATGTTGGTCAAAATAAGGGACTGCTATCTTACACAGACCTGACCATTGTGTCGAGTCCCACTAAGTCAAATGCAAATATTGCAAATAAGCGGAGCTTACTAGGGATAAGTATGTTTATGTTCCAATTACTAGGTTCAAACCTGAAAAAGATAGGTATCTAGTCCGGCTTACCCGAGTGGACAACTCGAGCCAGAAAGGGGAAACTTATCGATAGCAGCGCTATTCCGACTTCATTTCTGGTCCAACCCTGCCTAATATGTGTGACTAAAATCCTTCACTGGGTGTCAAGACACTCCAGCTTTATCTCAAAAGAAAGTGAGATGCATAACTGCATTCCCTGCTACCCTATTTTTAGAGACTCAGATGGTTGCGTTAGGAAAGACCATTTATTATAGTTCAACAATATAAAAATGATAAATGGACAACAAGTAGCATATTAGGAAATAACACACAATATATCAGAAAATTAAATAATAAAATAAAATAAAAGTCAATATAACAAAACTCAAATTCTGGTTATTTCCCAGCAGAGTCGCCAGAGATGTCACACCCATTTTTCGCGCGAACTGCGAATGAGTTTTTCCAATTTAAGTGACGTTATTGATTAAAGGATTTTTTTAGAGTTGCCACTTAGAATTGAGTTATGGTGTTCCAAGTCACCTTTTTGAATCCCTAATCAATAGGAAATGACTTTTTATTTGGTCTGCGAACTAGAAATTCGGGTAAGGAATTCTGTTGACCGATGAAAAGGTATTAGGCATCCCTCGAATTTCGTGATTCTATCACGGTTGCTTTTATTGACTTATACTTATTTTAACTATTTTTTGGATATATTTTATATGTTATAATTTCGCTCATATTTTTATTGTTGAACTTTTATTTGGTCTCGACTTAGATGCGTAACTGCATTCTTGGTCTTGACGTTTAGAGACATAACTGTCTTATTTGCATCACACTTATTAGCTTTATCTAAAAGTGTTATTTTAAATTAATAAAAGTTATTTATATTTTTGAACAAGGTGCGTCACCGCATCCTTGATTTTCTTTTACTGTCTAAAAAAAGATGTGTGACCACATTCTTGATTGAAACAAATATTTTTTTTATATTCCTAAAACTCATCTAATCATTAGAAAAACAAATATTTTTCCTTTATACATAAAACAAAATAAAGTAAAATGAATCTAAATGCCTAGGATACAATATAAAATTTTAGATTATTTTGTATTTTTTTATTTATTTATTTACTCTTAAAGTTAATATTAAAATTAGACATACACATATTATATTTTTATTTTAATCTTAAAGTTAATGAAAAAAATTAGGCATACACATTCTAATCAAACAAAACAACAACGAATTGTAAAAAATAAAAATCATTTTTTTTTATAAAATAAAACAACAATAATTTATGTATTTATTTATTTTGCCTAACTATACCTACTTTATCATTATTATCTAAATGAAGACAAGAAAAATGTTATGACCATTCATTTTTAAGAGATCACAACTAACAAATAAAAATAAAAAAATAAAAAAATCATCGATTAAAGCTACCTTATTCATGAAATAGAGATATAACAACTAACAAATTAATCATTCCAATCAAATTCATGAATGAAACAAAATATAAAAAAAACTTGTCATAAAATTACATCAAATTCCATAAATAAATAAATAGAGAGATAAGGCAAAGTTGAATACCACAAAATCTTAACCGAAGCTCGATTAGAAAACCCACAAATTTTTTGTAGGTTGTTTGTGATGGTATATGTGTTTGTGTTGATATAAAAATAATGAGTAAAGAAGAAAAGATGTGAATGTGTTAGTGAATTTTTAAAAAGATAATGAAATAAAATGGAATTTTTTTCTTTTTGTTTTCTTGAGTGTAGTACGCTTTTTTTTTGTTGTTGTTGCTTCGTATCTGTGTATATTAATATGTGTAGTATAGATATAGGTGTAGATGTGGTGTAGGTGTGTGAGGAAGTGGTACGTGGGAGTGGGGTGGAGTTGAGGAGTTGGGGTAATGGGATGTAGTATAGGTGGGTTGGGGTAGTGGGTAGTTTAGGTTATTATTTTTATTTTTATATAATATAATACATAAATACTTTTAAACCAGTAAAAGTTGAGTAGCTAATTATATTTAAGAATTACTAATTTATTTATTAAATTAAAATTAAACTAAAACATATTATTTTTGTTATTTTCAAATCTTTTAAAATAAACTTATTAAACTATGAAAAAATTAAAATATCTAACTTAGACATAAAAGAAACATTTAAGGAATACAAAATAGTGTAAAATCTTATGTTCGGTCAAAAATTACGTGTCAACAAGCGGTGCATGAAGAAATATACTGATCAACATCGTCGCTCAGTAGAGTTCAGTGTGGGTAACAAAGTGTTGCTGAAACTTACTTCTCAAATCTGGAAACAGATTGTAAGTAAGACTAGACATCGGGGTTTAATTGCTAAGTACAATAGGCCTTTTGAAGTGGTCAAAAGATTGGGCGAAGTTGCTTATAGATTGAACCTGCCAGAAAGGTTAAAGATTAATCTCACTTTCCATGTGAGTTTCTTAAAACCTTACTTTGCAGATGCAGATGATCCGGACAGGAACATGTCAAAGAGGGCTCCTCCATCAATACCTACACAGTTAGATGCTGAGAATGAGAAAATCCTTGATCACCGGGTTGTGGGAACAAGTAAGAAGAACACGAAAACTAGGTTCTTGATACATTGGAAAGGCAAGAGTACGACTGATGCAGTCTGGGATAAAGCTAAGGATTTATGGCAGTTTGATGATCAAATCGATGAATATCTCAAAACAGTCTCGTTGAGGACATCGAGTTCAAGTGGTGCGGGTGGTCTATTAGACCCGTAGTCTACGTGAGCTAACGACGTGCAGGCATAGAAAGGATTTGGGCATTGGTCTTGGCATGTATGTGGACAAAACAGTGCAGCTGTGCAACTAAGAGTAAGTGAGCAGCAAAGGGTTCAAGATGCTTGGGTGTTGGCAAGGAACCTTGGACGTACAAGGCTTACGTGTGGGAAGAGTCATCGGCAAGAGAAGGCAGTGTGTTGGCTTGACAAGGCAAGGCTGTGGACTTGACATTGACAAGACAAAAGCTGAAATAAAACCAAGTGTTGGAAGCATGTTGAAATATTCTAAGTGTTGGAAGCAGGCTGAAATAATTCTGTGTTGGAAGCAAGCTGAAATATTCTAAGTGTTGAAAGTAGGGTGAAATATTATAAATGTTAGAATGTTGTAATTTCGGTTAAGTGTTAGAATGTATTTTAATTCAAAATATATTCTATCTCTTAGAATAATTAGTGCTGGAACTTAGTTTGAATTCTGTGATGACAAGTGTCGGACACATGTCAGATGTAACCGTTGTAACTGCCTTGTGCAGAAAATTTATAATAGGTGGAAATTCATCTAAGGCAGATGAGAAAATTTCTGGCCTTAGACAAATTCGTGAAGCCTTTTTCCTATATTGATTTTGATATTAATAAAGGTTGGGAAGAGTTCCCGTATGTTGGCTGTGTTGTTACTTTGATTCGCTGCCTAAAAACTAAGTTAAGTATTTCTATACTTGGTTAAATTCGTGAGAGTGTAAGGCTGAAGTTTACAAGAGTTGTAGACTTCCTAGGAGTGGTGTTAATGAAAAAAATCGACCCATCCGCTACAACATTAGCTTTGCCGGGGTGGTAAAGTACACTCATGTCATAATACTTCAAAAGTTCTAAGCACCTTCTTTGTCGGAGATTCAAATCTTTTTTACCAAACACATATTGAAGACTTTTGTGATAGGTGTAAACATCCACATGGACCCCATACAAGTAATGTCTCCATATTTTCAAAGCAAATACTACCGCCGCTAATTCAAGATCATGGGTTGGATAATTATTCTCATGTACTTTGTGTTACCTAGAAGCATAGGCAATCACTTAACCATTTTGCATGAGGACACATCCCAACCCAACTCTAGAGGCATCACAATATACAACAAAACCATCCGTACCCTCCGGTAAAGTCAACATCGGAGCGGTAGTAAGTCTATTTTTCAACTCTTGGAAGCTTTTCTCACAAGCCTCCAACCACTCAAACTTAGCCTTTTTTGAGTCAAAGCCGTCAACGGAGAAGCAATGGAGGAAAAACCCCCAACAAACCTCCTATAGTAACCGACCAAACCAGAAAAGCTTCTAATATCGAAGAAGTTAGAGGTCTAGGCCAACTCTTGACCGCATCCGTCTTCTTAGGATCTACCTCAATACCCTCACTTAAAACAATATGACCAAGGAAAGCTACGGACCTTAGCCAAAATTCACACTTGCTAAACTTAGAAAAAAGTTGTTGGTCCTTAAGAATTTGCTACACAATTCTCAAATGGTCCATATGTTCATTCTCACTCCTCGAATAGATCAAAATATCATTGATAAACACAATCACAAACATGTCTAGTTATTGTCTAAATATTCTATTCATCAAATTCATATATACCGCCGGGGCATTTGTCAACCCAAATGACATAAACACCAATTCATAATGACCATACCGAGTTCTAAAGGCCGTCTTAGGAATATCACCCCTCTCACCCTTATTTGGTGATAGCCCGAACGAAGATCAATTTTGGAGAAATAGCTAGCCCCTTGAAGTTGATCAAACAAGTCATCAATTCTCGAAAGGGGATATTTATTCTTAATGGTCACTTTGTTCAATTGATGATAATCAATGCACATTCTAAGAGACCCATCTTTCTTTCTAACAAACAAAACCGGAGTACCCCATGGAGAGATACTCGGTCGGATAAAGCCCTTATCTAGCAAATCCTTCAATTGTTCTTTCAACTCTTTCAATTCGACCGGAGCCATTCTATAAGGAAGAATGGAGATAGGTTGCGTGTCCGGTAAAATATTAATGCCAAAATCTATTTCTCGCTTGGGAGGAATACCGGGTAAGTCATCAGGGAAAACTTCTGGAAACTCATTTATTACCGGAACCGACTCTAGAGAAAGGGTTTCAGATTCAACATCCATCACCCTAATAAGATGTTAAATACACCCCTTGGAGATCATTTTCTTAGTCTCGGGATAGAATTACCCCCCTTCCACTCTAAAATAGGCTCATTTGGAATTGGAATTTAACCACCCGAGTCCTACAATCTATAGAGGCATAACATACACGCAACCAATCCATACCCAAAATCATATCAAAGTCTAACATGTCCAACTCTACCAAGTCCACCAAAGTAACTCTATGGGAAAAAGAAATGGGACAACTTCTATAGATTCTTTTTGCCACTACCGAGTCACCAACCAGTGTAGAAACCGAAAAAGGTTCTACTAACACTTCGGGGAGTATTTCAAACTTCGTAGACACAAAAGGTGTCACGAAGGACAAAGTAGCACCGGGATCTAACAAGGCATATACATCAATAGAAAAGACTTTTAACATACTGGTCACATCATCTGGGGAGCTCTCTTGGTCACCTCGGGATTGAAGAGCATAAAAGTGGTTTTGCTTTTGGGCATTGGAGTTTGAATCGCTTAGAGGAGTTTGCTTATCTTCTCTCCCCTTGGCCGCAAGTGTTGGCAATTTTTCAATTGATGACCACTCTTACAGCAACCATACCAATCACCCGTGTCGGCTAGGCACTTACCATCATGTCTCTTTCCACATTTTTCACAAGTAGGCTTTGCCATAGTAGTTCCCTTATAATAACTTCCTTGAGGTTTAGGGTTAGACACCCTATCCTTGTTGACCTTCGGAACACTAGAGGAGTTTTGGTTGGAAAATCTTTGTTTGAACCTTTGTCGACTTTGTCCATCGGACTTAGCATTGGAGAAATTCCCATCACCGGTTCTAGCTCTTTTCACCTCCCTATTGTTACCTTGGAGTTTCTCATCCTCCATTTATTGGGCATACACCATAAGACGTGAGATATCCATATCATGAAGGAGCATTGCCGTACGACATTCTTTTCTTACCACTTTGGACACACCCGTCAAATACCTACTCATCATATCCCTTGAATCCGCCACCATAGCTGGGGCATACTTGGAGAATTGAGTAAACTTTAGAGAATATTCTTGAACAATCATACCTCCTTGACGAAGGTTAATGAATTCTTCCACCTTAGCTTCCCTCATCTCTCGGGGAAAGAACCTATCAAGGAACACCGATTTGAACACTTCCCACTCTATTCGACCCGCTCCTACCGACCTATTGTTCTTCCATTGAGTATACCATACTTGGGCTACCCTCTTCAATTGGTAAGCTTCTAACTCCGCTTTCTATACCGAATTCACCCCATGGCATCAATTATTTTATAAACCTCTTCCATAAATTCTTGAGGGTCCTCTCCCACTTTGGAACCAAGAAACACGGGAGGGTTCATCCTTGAAAAATCCTTCAATCTAGAAGCCGCAAAATTCATATTACGGTTGACCCGAGCTACCACTTCTCTATTGGCTTGAGCCGTCACGACTTGATCCAATATTTGGATAGTGGACCGAAATTCCGCATGGGTCACATTTTCAACCACGGGATCCACCGGAGCTTGGTTAACTTGAGGAGCTTGATTACGTTGAAGAGCTTCCTCATTCACATTGACATCGTCCATTCTTCTAGCACTAGCCCTTCGTGTATTCATTTCCTGAAGACACAAGAGAAGGGTTAAAAGAGTGACTTTATAGAGCTAGACTCTATGGAACGACTTAAGAGTAATGAAAGAAGTCACATTTCCTAAACATCTTATAGCCTTTTATTAATGAGTGTGGCGCGCTTAACACTTATGAACAACACTCTACTAGACGTGGCTTATGAGACATCATCCTAGAATCATTCTAAACCTTTTACTCTAATTACCAAGTTTGTCACGACCCAAGGGTACGTCCTAGACGTAACATGGCGTACTTGACCCCGAAGGGGTCTCATATAAGCCCTTAGTATTTCATAACATAACGTATTGGAACAATAAGAGTAAAAATGCATTTAAGTCCAAGTGAAAACTTTATAAAAGCAGAAGTCTAAGGTAGTCTCAATAAGCTATCTATTACAATTCAAGAGTCAAAAATAGGGTCACAACCCCAACAACATAATCCAGAAAGAGAAAGTACTAAAGAAAATCAAATAAAGTGTCCCGTCCTCGAATCATGAGGGCTCACCACAAGCAAGGAGAATAGTCGAATCCAAGCTTGAACCAAATGATCACCTCCTTAAGAATCGGACCCTACACTTTGTGAAAACTGTAGAAGAAATATGGGTTAGTACAAAAATGCACTAAGTATGATAGTAATGCACAAAATCCTTGAAAACATGCTAAAAAGGATATTTTAGTTGAATGCATGCAATTTCGAAGTTAAAAAATCATTTAAAGGATAATGGAAGATCATAAATAGCAAGAATGTTCATTAACACAAATTCTCATAGCATAAGAGAACCATACCATTTGTACTCTCAAGGCCTACTTGTGCAATGAATGAATATGATCCCATAATCCCACCCAAGATAAGTAGATCTTATTGAGTAACTATCATTCAAATTTCATGTTCTTGTTCGTATCCTTGTCATGGTGGGAATAAGCCTTAACCGACATAAACCATGTGAGCTTAACATGGAATCCAGTGTCATGCCCCACACCGAAAAGAAGTGTCCTACTTGCCTAAGGTAGAACTAGCATGTATTAGCTTATAGGTGGATCCACTAGCTAAATAACCTATGGGGGCACATAGTTATGAGATAAAAATATTGTTACTGGAAACCCCAACCTTACTTAACGGGGGAGCCTTCATCTCATGAGATTACTTTTAGAAACCCGGCGTTACTTAACGGGAGAGCCTCTATCTCATAGTCAATATCCACTCGGTGCTAAGCATTACTTCCCACAATTACATATTTAGTCTTGAATTAAGTTCACGTGCATGAAAGAGTGCCTTGACACTCTATCCAACACAATTCATAAAATAGCTCATAGATTCAATAGGTGAGAATGACCTTTCAACCTTAGAATCATCATATTGTGAGAAAATCTTTCACATCGTTTTCATTATGTGTTTATGAGAATGACCTTCCAATCAACACACCAATTAGATTTTAATCATGTTCATAAAGCATATACAATAAGTCCACAATCATGTATAATTCTCATGGTTCACCCCTCTTGGGTCAAGGATCACATTCCATCCAACACATCTAGATTTACTACATTATATATGTATAATAACATGATTCAATTAACTAAATTACTACAAGCACAATCTCATAGTATTCTTCCTTCATCAATTCCCCCACATCACAAAGGCATAAATTGGGGAATATGGGTTTTCATGGGTTCTTGGGGAAATTCCTCATAAATCAACAATAAATCATTAATTCAATCGTAATCCATCATAAATCAACCATTAAAAATGCTTTTGTAAAGAAGCCATAAGATTGAAGTCAAACCCTAACTTTTGGGGAAATCACTAGTTTAGAAATTGAGTTTGGAAGGGCTCCATGGATGAAAACTATCCATGGATTAAGGACTACCATACCTTGATGAAGAAACCCTACAAATTTGAGTGGAAGAGGTGGATCCTTCAACCCTAGCTTTCACTTTCATCTTCTTCTTCCTTGAAATTTTCTAGAGAGAGAAATTTTGTAGAAGACGAACTTTGGGGGGGAAATTATGGGTTTTTTTGAAAATATTAAGTAATTGGGTGTAGTTTGACTTAAAATGACTTATATAGTTGTATAAAATTATACAAAATGACTTCACTTTGATAGGGCTTAAAAAGGAAATACCCAAAATAACCCTCACTTAAAGTGAGTTGCCCAGGTGCGACGAGGGTCCCCACGAGCCCACGAGCTGTGGTCCCTCTCGTGGTCTTGAGGAAGTGGCTAGGCTTCCATGCCTTTTAGCCTACACACCCAAGGCAACTTTACGAGGGGCTCCACGAGCCGTGGAGCAAGCCACGAGCCGTGGTCCCTCTCGTGGACTTTGAGGTAGTGGCTAAGCCACTTCTCTCACCTCTCACACCACAAACTCGCTCCCACAAGCCATGAAGTGGCTCGTGAAGAGGGAATGCTGGTTTTTGATAGATTTGGTAAGGCTACTGCCTAGCCCTCCACGATCCCTCCCACGAGTCGTGGTGGTGGGCGTGGTAGGTGGGGAAGTACCTACACCAAAGGTGGCTGCCTTTAACCACTCTTTTGGACCTTGCCATCCTTCCTTGATCCCAACCCTTTTCCCTCGATGTTAACCCTCACATTTAAGCTGTAGTTTAGTCTACAAATTTTCTAGAATGTTACATTGAGATTCTTGATCGTCTCGAAGGTTGAGAAACAAAGAAGTCGCTTCAGTGAAGATTTTGTGGAGGATTCGGTCTGTGGAGGGAGATACTTGGGAAGCAGAAGCAGCCATGAAGGCCAAGTATCCTCATTTCTTTCCTTCCAATTCCATTCCAGCTTGCAGTAATAGTTCCTCCCAGTATTTTAGTTACTCATGTGTAGATTCAGTCTTAGTATCATGTTCCTTCCGTTATACTTACATTTTTAGTGTATTTGCATGTTCTTCAAACTTAGTTCAGTCAGATTTCAGTTTCTAGTACTTAGTGGTATGGTTTGCAGCTCTTTCTCTCTATGTTCAGCTAGTTTAGTCTTCATTCGAGGATGAATGTTCCAATGGGGAGATAATGTAACACCCTATATTCTAGATAGACAAGAAATACAGGTTTTAGAAGTTGCAGGTACCACCAACGGACGTAGGTTAACCCACAGACCATAGGTGGGGTCCGTGGTTGGCCACCTACAACCCCCTCATCAGATGCCAGATAATTTATCTAAGTCCAGAACCACGCCAAGACCTATGGATCGCAGGTGGGACCACAATCCGTGGTCCAAGTCTGTGGTTTGGACCCCCAGCTTCCAACTTTCTGATGCCAATCGACAGATTGATAGCACTGGTAGTCCACAAACCATCGGTCAGTCCCATCGATGGCCCCATCAGTTTTTAAGTTAGGGGTAATTTATTCTTTTCCCTTATGCATTGGACACATAAATTACATCGTTTAGCCCCTAAACTACGTCGTTTTGGTTTATTTTAGCCTAGTAACTTAATTAGAACTTACCCTAGTCAAGTCATTCTCCAAAATTCAGCCAATTTTAACAAAAAGTAGAAGAAAGAGTGGACCAACCTTCTCTAAGAACGCAACAAGGTTTCATCCAGTTCCATCCCCGAAATCGAGAGATTTCACTGTGAAATTCATCACCAGATATGTGGGATTTCACTAGTGGGTTCCTTTCACCCATCGGGTTCTTAGAATTCAATCAGATTCTTGATTCCCTTCATTATGTTTCGACTTGGGTTTCTAGAACTCCAGATTATTATTGTGATTTAGCTGTTAGACTAATCCAAATCAGAATATTACATTTTCGTAACTATGTTGCTTAATTCTTGCATGAAATTCAGAACCCTAGTTGTGTAGATTCATTTAGTTCATGAATTACACTTCCTAGGTCAGTTTATACAGATATACATGCATCATCAAATTACAGATGTTTCATTATTAGTACTTAAAGTTGCATTTTTAGTTAGCATGTCAAAATCTTGAGCTATCCAGTTTTTTGCAGTTATGTTGTATTTTATACATTCTAGTTGGGAGTACGCTTAATATGGAGTGGACTAGGGTCAGTCTCCCTCATAGTCCTAGAACTACCTGCCCTTGTAGGTTAAGTCCCCTATGTGGGCATCATATTTAGTGATCACGCTAATCATGCCTTTATACCCCTAACAAGGTATATTGGGTCCTCTCGATGGGGCGATACATCGGACTCCACGTTTAGTTCGCGTGGTTTTAGGTCGGTTATTAGTAGCTCCCACAGTAAGATTCTAGTGCATTGACCAAGTTACCAATTATATCTCAGTATTCAGTTTAAACATGTTATATACTTGGTCGTTGCATTCAGTTTAGTTCATGTTTAGTATGTTCAGTATATTCATAATGTTCATCGTATATCATTGCTCAGTATGCTTATTTCAGTTATGTATTGTTCTTAAGTTTTTTCCTATCTATCATGCTCAGTACATTTCAAGTACTGAAGCATACTCTGCGCTACATCTTCTCATGATGTAGGTTAGGTCCTCAACATTCAGATTAGACATAGATCGATTCCTGATCTCCAGTTCAGCAATATCAGTGGTGAGTCCTAATTCTTCGAGTATGATAGACATGTTTTCTTTCATTTTCAATATTTTTAGTTTCAGTTTTGCTAGAGTTTTATGGGGCATGTCCCAGCATCTCTAGTTAGTTAAAGGCTTTTATTCAGACATAGTTAGATTTAGTTTTTCTTGGAGTTTGACATTTCAGTTGTTATTAAACTAATAGTTTATATATATTCAGACAGTATTGGGTATGCCCCATCATTTTAGTTTAAGTATGATTTCTAGCTTCCGCACTGTATTTCTATGTTCAGTAAAATTATTAAGTATGTTTATGATATGCCTGTACATGGTTAGATTGGGGTCACTCATGATCCTAGGTCTCGTGTTACGTCAAGGGGTAGCCTTAGGATGTGACAGGGGGTACCCCTGGGTCGTGGCAAACTTGGTAATTAGAGAACAAGATTTAGTATGATCTTAGGATTATGTATCATAAGCCACGTCTAGTAGAGTCTTATTCATGAGTGTGAAGCGTTCCACACTTATGAATGAAAGGCTACAAGATGTTTAGGAAATTCCAGTTCTTCACTACTTTTAAGTCGTGCCTTAGAGTTTAACTCTAAAATATTTCTCTCTGCTAATCCTTGACCTGTGAATTTAGGATATGAATACAAGAAGGAATGCTAGAAGGATGGAGGGTGATAATGTGGAACAAAGAGCTCATCTTCAATCTTCGATAGACCCTTTGGCTGAAAATATGACAAATGCGGAGGTTAGGTCGGCTTTCCAAATGTTGGCTCAAGCTTTGGCGAATCAAGCCAATAGAGAAGTTGTAGTTTCGGTGAATCCTCAAAGGTTCATCGACGAGATTTATAAGGTACTTTCTATTATGGGGGTGACTCCAGAGGAGAAGGTGGATTTAGCCACGTACCAATTGTATATGGTGAAAAAGTATTATATGATCAATGTAAAGACACAAGGCCGGTTGGAGTGTGTCCCGTAGAGTGGGAGATGTTTAAGTCAACATTTTTTGATATGTTCTTTCCCCTTGAGTTAAGGGAAGCAAAGGTGCAATAGTTCATTAACCTTCATCAAGGAAGTATGAGTGTGAGGGAATATGCTCTAAAGTTCACCCAGCTATCCAAGTACGCTCCAACTATAGTGGTGGATTCGAGGGCTAGGATGAGTAAGTTCGGGATGGGCATGTACGACTTGGTGGTAAAAAAATGTCATATCAAAATGCTTAACCATGATACGAATATCTAACATCTTATGGTGTACGCCCAACAAATTGAGGAATCAAAACTTAGGGAGAAGAATAAGGAGGAGAAAAGAGCTAGGACCGGTGATGGAAACTTTTCTAATACGAAGTCCGAGGGACAAGGTCGGCTTAGATTTCGACAAAGGTTTTCCGTTCAAGATTCATATAATACTCCTCCTAAGTCTAATAAGGAAAGGGTTTCTAACCCTAAATCTCAAGGAGGAAATGGAGGTGGTTCTTCTTTTTCTAGATCCATTTGTGTGAAGTGTGGGAAGAAACATGATGGGAAGTGCCTAGCCTGCACAGATGGTTTCTATGTTTGTGGCAAGAGTGGCCACGAGCTTAGAGATTTCCCGATGCTTAAGGTTAAGGGGAGAGAGGACAAGCAAGCTCCTCCAAGTGGTTCAAACTCCAATGCCCCAAAGCAAAACCACTTTTATTCTCTTCAATCCCGAGGTGACCAAGAGAACTCCCCTGATGTAGTCACCGGTATGTTACAAGTTTTTCATCACGATGTATATTCTTTGTTAGATCCTAGTGCTACTTAATTTTTTGTGACACCTTATGTGGCAATGAGATTAAATGTTCCCCCGGAAACCTTTTTCTGTCTCTACTCCTATTGGTGACTCAGTGGTTGCTAAGAGGGTCTATAGAAGGTGTCCTATTTCCTTATCCCATAAGTTACTTTGGTCGACTTGGTAGAGCTAGATATGCCAGACTTTGATGTGATTCTTGGTATAGACTGGTTGCATGCATGTTATGCCTCAATTGATATAGAACTCGAGTGGTTAGTTTCCAATTTCTGAAAAAGCCTATCCTAGAGTGGAAGAAGGAAAATTCTATGCCTAGGGGTCGGTTTGTCTCTTGTCTTAAAGCTAAGAAGATGATCTTTAAAGGTTGTATTTACCATCTTGTTAGGGTGAGGTGTGTAGATTCTGAAACCCCTACTCTAGAGTTGGTTTCGGTAGTTAATGAATTCTCAGAAGTTTTCCCCGATGATTTACCCGATAGTCCACCCAAGCGGGAAATAGATTTTGGTATTGACCTGCTCCTGGATATGCAAACTATTTCACCCCTCCTTATAGAATGGCTCCGTCGGAGTTAAAAGAGTTGAAAGAAAAACTAAAGGATTTGTTGGATAAGGGTTTCATCCGACCTAGTATCTCTCCATGGGGTGCTCCCATGTTGTTTGTTAAAAATAAAGATGGGTTTCTTCGGATGTGCATTGATTATCGTCAATTGAATAAAGTGACCATCAAGAATAAGTATCCTCTTCCAAGGATAGATGACTTGGTTGACCAACATCAATGGTCTAGTTATTTATCTAAGATTGATCTTCGTTCGGGTTATCATCAATTGAGGGCGAGAGGGGGTGATATTCCAAATATGACCTTTAGAACCCGGTATGGTCATTATGAGTTCGTAGTAATGTCGTTTGAGTTGACTAATTGACCGGTGGTATTTATGGATTTGATGAATAGGGTGTTTAGACAATACCTTGATATGTTCATAATCGTGTTTATTGATGATATTCTGATCTACTCAAGGAGTGAGAATGAGCATGTTGACCATTTGAGAATTGTGTTGCAAGTTCTTAAGGACCAACAACTTTTTGCAAAGTTTAGAAAGTGTGTATTTTTGTTAAGGTCCATAGCTTTCCTTGGTCATATTGTGTCAAGAAAGGGAATTGAGGTAGATCCTAAGAAGACGGATGCGGTCAAGGGTTGGCTTAGACCTCTATCTCCTTCCAAAATTAGAAGCTTTTTGGTTTTGGCCGGTTATTATAGAAGGTTTATTGAGGTATTTTCTTCCATTGCTTCTCCTTTGGCAGCTTTGACTAAAAAAAAGGCAAAGTTTGTGTGGTCGGAAGCTTGGGAGAAAAGTTTCCAAGAGTTGAAAGATAGATTTACTTCCACTCTGGTGCTGACCTGACCAGAAAGTACGGATGGTTTTGTGGTATATTGTTATGCCTCTAGAGTTGGGTTGGGATTTGTGCTTATGAAAAATGTAAGGTTATTGCCTATTCTTCAAGGCAACTTAAAGTCCATGAGAAGAATTATCCTACCCATGATCTTGTGTTAGCGACAGTTGTTTTTGCCTTAAAGATTTGGAGGCATTATTTGTATGGGGACAATGTTGATGTTTTCACCGATCAAAAAAGTCTACAATATGAGTTTAGTCAAAAGGACTTGAATTTTCCCCAAAGAAGGTGGCCAGAACTATTAAGGACTATGACATGAGTGTCCTTTATCACCTTGGTAAAGCTAATGGGGTAGCGGATACTCTTAATAGATTGCCAATGGGTAGTGTGGCTCATATAGATGAAGAAAAGAAAGAGTTGGTTAGGGATGTTCATAGGTTGGCCCGACTAGGTGTTCAACTAGTGGATTCCACCAAGGGTGGTGTCATGGTCCATAATGGTTTCGAATCATCATTTTTGATGGATGTGAATGCTAAGCAAGGTCTTGATCCTATATTAGTTGAATTGAATGAGACGGTACTTAGAAAGTCCGTTGAGGCTTTCTCCCAAGGAGGAGATGGGGTGCTTAGGTATCAAGGGCGTTTATGTGTTCCAGATGTTGATGACTTGAGGGAACGGATCCTAGAGGAATCCTATAGTTCTCGGTATTCTATTCACCTGGAGCCACCAAGACGCACCGTGATCTACGGGAAGTCTATTGGTGGAATGGGATGAAGAAAGATATTGCAGAATTTGTGGCCAAGTGTCCTAATTGTTAACAAGTGAAAGTTGAGAACCAAAGGCCAGGAGGTTTGTCCCAAGACATTGCTATTCCTACTTGGAAGTGGAAAGACTTGAATATGGACTTTATAGTTGGTTTGCCTCGCACCCGGTGACAACATGACTCTATATGGGTGATAATAGATCGGATGATGAAATCGGCTCACTTCCTTCCCGTCAAGGTTTCATATTCGGCAGAGGACTGCTGAAATGACCCAAAAAGTCCTTAAAAATGTGCTTCGGAAGTTACCGGAAACTTGTTTAGCTATATATAAAAATATCCGTTTCGTTTTTCGAAAATCCGACTTCATATTCTTGTTTAGGGGGTCAAATTGAGTGGGAAATGGGTCTAACCCAAATTTTAGAGCAACCGTATCAAAA
Source organism: Solanum piurae (assembly GCA_029582685.1). Lineage (NCBI taxonomy): Eukaryota > Viridiplantae > Streptophyta > Magnoliopsida > Solanales > Solanaceae > Solanum > Solanum piurae. The sequence goes on from JAJOOO010007635.1 coordinate 22,169, forward strand.
TCCGAAATTTCCAAGTGAAGCCTTTTCGAGGGTC
>JAJOOO010007636.1:0-18777 GCA_029582685.1 Solanum piurae
AAAAAAATTGGTCCTTCATGCGCCTCAGTATAATGTTTACGGCGTGGAATATTAGTGTACTCAAAAAATTAATTAATATAATCATTTTATTAAGCTTAAAAAAAATTTAAAGTAGGGTAGGTGTGAATTATATATGCAGCTGAGATAGCTTTGTTTAATATATGTGATAGAAACTTTGTTTAATTAATTGCATCTGACAATTTGACTAATAATTTGGTAGGGATAATAAAGTATACGAGTGGTACGTAAAGATCTTGCTCAATCATTAATACTTATGGTCAGGTGCAAGTTGTTTCCTTTTAGCACTAGAAAATTAAAATTTATGGGTCCAATTAATTTAACTTCTTCTGAAGTCTATTTGAGTGCTAGGGTTTGAAAAATGTTATTTGAACTATGTGGTATTTGGATTATAAAAATAATTGGATTGATAAATGTTAAAATTGAGTAATATGCATGGTTATTGGGGATTCACATATCGTACCGCAACTAATATATGATCGATGCATAATATCTGTTGTTTTCTTGTGGTTGTTTTTAGGCGGTTATGATATATATATCTTAGTAATAATAGCTTTAACTTTTATAAAATAAAATTTATATACTTAAAGAACTTTTTAAAGAATACTTACTTTATCATATAAATTGAGATAGACCTATTTTTTTGTTAAGAGCTCGTATTATGAATCCCAAAATTTATATCAGCATGTCCTTTTCAGAATTGATGTTTCGAACAAACTAGTAAGTTTATTAGAAGTTTGTTTTGATTGTTTTTTTACTTATAACTTATAAAAAAATCAAATAAGTGTTTATATACAAATTTCTTTTTATACAAACACTACAAAACAACTTTAAAACATATAAAATAAATCAACCCAACAGGCTTGTGTGTTTTATCTGGTAAGTTCTCTAATTGCCTACTTGCCATTTTACTTAGTACTCTAACTTTTGCAACTTTAATTGTATAATAACAATAATAAAGGAGCTTAAAATGTTAATGAAGGCCAGTAAATCTGATTTATTTCATAATGTCTCGATAGAGAGAGAGAGAGAAACAGATACACACTTTGTAATTTCAACATTTTGGCTCCACGCTGAGGAGTACCTTCTTCCACTTCTATTTCTAAAACACGATACCAAATATAACCAACTTAAGGTGCTAATGCATTATATATAGTAATATAATAGAACCTAAAATAGCACATGGAGAAAGATACAACAAGTGGACCTAAAATAAATATGTACATTTTTTATTTTTCAATAACACACAAGAAGATAAACTGACTTCCTCCTCATGCATTTTGCCCATCCATGGTTGCTTTGATCTTCATTATCATCATCATCATCAATTTTTGCCCTCACATCATTGAATTATTTACAATAGTCGGTGATGTTTCCTCGTTTATTATTCTTACTTACTAATATAGATTTCACATTCTCAATATGAATTTAAGAAGTTGCCACTTCCAGTCTCCTGCTCAATTCCTTCCTGCAAACACATTGCCATAATCAAATTAACAACGTTCGAAGTTATTATTTTTTTATTCAATTTTTCCGCAATGTTTACCTCATGAGTTGCCTGTCGAATGCCGATGTAGACAACATGCCTCTGTTTTCTTCAGCACGCCTCATAAGGTAATGCATAATCTGCTCTACAGGACCAAATGGCAAATACTTGCTTACTTGAAATCCTGCATTTCTCAGCCCAAATGAAAGACCATCTGCCATACCATATAGCTGAGCAAATTGGAGATTTTGCCTCTCATTTTTTATTCCCAAATCTATAGCTTTGGTTGCAGCAAGTTTTCCTATACATTATACATGTTAGACAATAGCGAACATTTCAACGTAGATATAAATGATGGAAAATAATTAATTGTTACCTGACTCAATGTTATGAGTCGCGAGAACAACTGCACCAGATCCATTAGCAATCTCTTCAATCATAAACTCTGCACACGAATTGAAGCAAGCGTGTGTTTGTTCAATGCTATCATGAATCGGAGACTTGAATCCTAAAGTAGAAGCCAATTCCTTTTCACTACACATATAAGCACCCCTCACAAGCTTAAATCCCATTGGAACTCCCATTTTCTCTGCAGCCTTTTTCGCGATAACCATTCGTTCCTTAGAGTCCTTCAAGTAAGCTTGAATTGTTCCGAATATCAAAGGCTGGTCGTCTTTATGATACTTAATTGCTGCAGAATACGCAAAGTAATCAATTGCAGGTTGAATTGTCGTGTCTTCCGCATCAATTAGTAAAGGAACTTCATGTTCCAAGCATTTCTCGCAAATTTTGCTAAGTCTTTCATGAGCTAATTGAAGATCACGTTCTTCCTCTACAGTAAGAGGCTCTGGTTTGCTCGAAGTGTGATAAACAGGGCTCGATTCGGCGAAAAGTGGAAGCGACTCTTGCTTCCACGGAAGATTGAATGATGGATCTTTCTGTTCCCATCTTAACAAATCACTCATTCTTTTTAAAAGCCTTGGTGTACAAATTGCAGTTATCTTTGCTACCACAAAGCTTGCCTGTTTCACCAAAAAATTGAAATTCATAAATCCAAGAAAGAATATGATAATATAAAACAGAATCTTTTATTCATTTTCAGAAATAGAATTCTTACAGAAGATTCGGGAAGTGATTTGGTTGATTCAATCGTTTGAATAAAGGCCGCCGTACTCTGTTCACAAGATTCATTATCGGTGGCATGTTCCACCCCATAATCAAGCATGGCTTTTAACCCAGAATCAGATAGATTGGTAACGGTCCGTCTAACTTCCGTTAAGTCTTTCCCGGCGCAAAAATGTTCATAAAATGTATTTTTAACAAACCCAAGCATAACCTCCCTAAAAACAGGCATTTCCATAAGTTTAGAATTCATTATCCACATACCCAAATCAACCATCGGATCAATAGCAGCCATTTGTAACGTCATCGATGATCGAATCAGTTTCGTGGTCGGAACGCCGTAGAATAGCTCCTTAACATCATCGAAATTGATAATGCTATTAGTATTGTGATGGTCGTGGTGGTGGAGGGTTGTGTTAATCTGTGATGCGGGCTCCACCAAATTTGGTACGGCGTTAAAATCGCCAGTGAAATTCAACGGTGGGACGGCGGAAAGAGGCGACGGAGCTGAGTTTAAACGGCGGACATGAAATCCGAGGTTCTTAAGGAGTTTCGGACAAAAAACTTTATTGGCCATGCAACGGTGGGCGGCGGAAGATGAAATTTTTTTGTGTGTTTATAATTTTTTTATTCTCTCTCAAATGAATATGTAAAGTTTGTGAGAAATGTATGGTATTTATAGAGGAAGTTTGTTTTTATTTGGTTAAAATGATAACTTAAATTACGCAATAATTAAATCATGCTGAGTAGATGCTGTGTTGTTACTGACGATGTATCACTGTAGATGTTCAGTACCACCATGTGTATTTCACGGTTAAATTTCTGTATCTTAGCTGTTTTTGTGTTGTTCCACTTGTCTTGGATACCGTCTTTTTTTGTACCTCAAGTAGTATAAATTATCTAATTAATATGTCCTACTTTCTTGGACACTTCCTGACCACTTCGGTCTACAACTTGGTCTTTCGCTTTGCGGCTTTTTGACCCTACCAATTTGAATTATTTTCTTAAACCCACTTGTGCTTTGTATAGAATTTTAATATTCATTTTTACTAGTTTGAAAATTAGAGTTTTCTAAGGTGAAAATCTAAAAGATAAGTTCAATTTGAGTTGGAACTCTACTAAGTTCAATTTTAATAACAATTTTTGGAAGCTATTCAACTCTAAACCCTAGTTTATGCCTATACAATGGGTATTAAGTTTCCTTAAAAGGCATCTCAAAAATTCCATAAAGAGATCGAGATCTCGAATATTCCGTAAATTGATGGAATATTCATATAGAGGTCAAATCTAAATCATTCTAGTTCAAGAAATACGACACTAACGGTCCTCGAATCATGGATAAATATCTTATGAGAAAAGAATCAAGGAAGGAACAAAATTATACCCGCTATCTTGATGATTAAAATTATGTTTCTTTTTATTTTATTGTGATTATAATTTATTTTCTATTACTTTAATATTTGTTGCAAACAGTAAGAATTAAATTATATTTATTCAATAATTGAGGTAAAGTAGGAATTCATTAAAATAATTGTGGGGTATAAAGGAATCTGAATCTCCACCTTCAAAATCATGAGATTCTGTGTGAAGGACTTTTCTTATGGCGTGCTCCGGTTGAGGAGTCTTTATGTCATAATCTAAGGCCAAGATTCTTGGCAAGTGGTAGAACCTATCACGTGAGCGCAATTACTGACCGATTTGAAAATTTTATTGTTTAGGTAGGCAACATTGATTTGTAAAACCCCATGAAAGAAGTTGCTAGAAATGTTGACCACGAAGGAAGACACTAGAAGTGAACTTTTTATTTTCCATCCGGTGTTCATATCATGTTGAAATATGTTGAAATTTGATTCACGCCAAAAAAATTCGGCACTCCCCATTAAAGATGATTCCATACGCAAAGGAACTCAAATCCGATACCTCTAATAAATTGGATATGCTACAACCTATCTACCTTATTTATGAGCTAAAACTATATTGAGTATGCTATTATTATTATTGTTGAGTACTAAAAAATATTCTCATTGTTGAAACTAAATGAACTCTAAACAATATAACATCTAGTTTTAAGTAACTCTGATTTAATCTGGCATATTTTCACAAGAAGAAATAAATAAAGGTATAATTTTCATCATTTCGGAAACTTTAATTTGTATTAAGAAAAAAAACCAACAAAAAAAGTTGGAATAGACTTCCATACTAGTAGTAGTAGTACAAGTAACAATAGTGAAAAAATAGTAGTACAACAATGAATTATTTACAGTAATTGCGGACAGATTTGAATCTCTCGTTAAAATTAAAAAAAAATCATCAATACAGGATTTTGGAGCGTCAATTGCTCTGTTACAAGCTCGATTTATTCATAGTAGTACTAGTTATATGCATATATACACTTCCGTTAAATCTCAAGATTCATGAAGTTCCCACATCAAATCTCCTGATTAACTCCTTCCTGCAAACAGTAATATACAAAATTAATAAAAATATATGAGTTTAAACTTCTCTGTTTTTTGTTTACGAAATTATTAATCATTTTTAATTACCTCATGAGTTGTCTATCGAAGGCAGATGTAGACAAGAGACCTCTGTTTTCTTCAGCTCTTCTAATAAGGTAAGGCATAACTTGTTCTACAGGTCCAAATGGTAAATATTTGCTCACTTGAAATCCTGCATTTCTCAACCCAAATGAAAGCCCTTCTGCCATACCATATAGCTGAGCAAATTGGAGCTTTTTACTATCCTTTCTAATCCCTAAATCTATCGCCTTGGATGCAGCAAGTTTTCCTATTTATCAAAAGTTCAAAACATCCAATGAGTAATTCGTTATGCAAATTCAAATATAATTAAGTGACATATTGAATACAACTAAGTAAATAAAAGTGTACTATCGCGAAATAATTTACCTGACTCAATGTTATGAGTTGCAAGAACAACAGCTCCTGAACCATTAGCGATTTCATCTAGCATAAATTCAGCACAAGAATTGTAACAATTATGTGTTTGTTGAATGCTATCGTGAATCGGAGATTTGAATCCTAAAGTTGAAGCCAATTCATTTTCACTTGACATATAAGCACCTCTTACAAGTTTAAACCCCATTGGAACTCCAATTTTCTCTGCTGCCTTTTTCGCGATGACCATACGTTCCTTAGAGTCTTTTAAGTAAGCTTGAATTGTTCCGAATATCAAAGGATGATCGTCTTTGTGATACTTAATTGATGCTGAATATGCAAAGTAATCAATTGCAGGTTGAATAGCTGTATCTTCAGCATCAATTAGTAACTCAACATCAAGTTCCAAGCATTTCTTGCAAATTTTCTCAAGTCTATCGTGAGCTAATTGTAGATCACGCTCTTCATCGACCATTAGAGGTTCTGGTCTTTTCAACGTGTGATAAAAAGGACTCAATTCGGCGAAAAGTGGAAGCGTCTTTTGCTTCCATGGGAGATTCAATGAAGGATCTTTTTGTTCCCATCTAAGCAAATCACTCATTCTTTTGAGCAGCTTTGGTGTACAAATTGCAGTTATCTTTACTACCACAAAACTGACCTGTTTCATCACGATAAACACTAATTAGTATGAAAACAAATCTGTTTATTGTTAATTAGTTACTAAAAAAATTGATTCTACATGCTAAGGAATCAAGCCGGTTAATTATTATAAGAATATACAAAAATTTATGACAAACAAGCAAAAGAATTGATCATCACGCAACAAAAAAGTCTATTTTTATTATTTTGAATTTTGAATCTGTTATCTATTCATGAAGTTATTTTATTCCAATTATTTTTCAAAAACATAAAGTTTTTAGTACGAAAAGTAAATCTTTATGTCTTTTGTTGAAAGGTCATACAGAAGAATCTAATTGTGTTAGGAATCAGTTATTCTAAGAGGAATATACGTAACTTAAGGAAAAAGTTAAATAAGAATAAAAATGTGTATTGTATTTAAATTCCACGCAATAGACACGTTCTGTTGCGTCAGCCGTCATCTGTTGCAATTTGTTGAATTATCTTATTTTGTGGAAACTAATCCAATGAGAAAAGCTCAACTAGGAGACTCAATTTTTCTTTCTAGCCTATTCCAAAATGACTTGGGACTTTAGAATTTTCAAATAGAATTAGTTCGATTTAAAACTAGAAATAAATAATAATAAGATTTGTAGGAATTTGATCTTACAGATGAGGATGGAAGAGACTTGGCCAATTCGGCCGTTTGAAGAAAAACTTTCATACTCTGATCACAAGACTCATTCTCCGTGGCATGTTCCACACCATAATCAAGCATGCCTTTTAAACCAACATTCGACAACTTACTAACCGTCTTTCGTACTTCAATCAAGTCTTTTCCAGCACAAAAATGTTCATAGAATGTACTTTTAACAAACCCTAGTATTACCTCCTTGAATATTGGCATGTGCATGAATTTCGAATTCATTACCCACACACCTAGGTCAATCATAGACTCGATGGACGCCATTTGAAGTGTCAACGATGATCTAATCAACTTCGAGGTGTATACACCCGTAAACAACTCCTTAACATCATCAAAATTGATCACTTTTTTCTCAGGATCAACTAATATTTGGTCTGTAGGTTGTAACGTCGGTGTTGTTACATTCGTAGAACCATAGTTGCCGGTGAAATTCATCGGTGGGACAGCCGGAGCCGTGTTTAGACATCGAGCGAATCGTCGGAGGTCACGAAAAACCTTTGGACATACAACTTTGTTTGCCATGTAATTAATGAATTTTTTTATTTGTCTCTAAATTCTAATAAAGTATGTGTAACGTTTGAAATGTTGCATGATATTTATAGAGTTTCATTAGTCAAAGTCAAGTTTGGTTTAGAAATACTCCTTTTACTTTTCCTTTTCCTTTTATATTTCCAAGGTTTAATGAATTTTCCTTTTCTTAATAAAATTTTTATATCCTGATCCCTCCAAACACGTGATTCAGATTCTACGGCGATTGAATTTCGATAAGAGGGAATGTAGGGAAACACACTCGCGGAAACTAATATAAGAATAATCGTACGTTGTTTCCACGCACGGTCAGTGCAAGTGGAATTGGTGTGCTTAATAAATAGTTGGATACAGCCGTCACTGTGTTCAGCGTGGCTTTAGCGTCATTCCCAGTGTAGTTAGAAAAAGGATAAAATTTGTACAATCAGCAGTGTGTCGGATTGGTCCCACTTCCACATGGAATAATGTAGTAGTAGTAATTTTTATCTTTTTCCTTTTTTAGATTTTTTTTTTTCCCCCTTTCATATTTACGTTTTGTTATTTATTTCCTTACGTGGGCACACCTATGGGTTGGGTGAAATTTGAGTCCCTCTAATATTGTATATTGGTATTTACTGGACAACTAATTAAAAGGCCAATATTTAGAAAGAAACGTTACACTAATGAAAGAAAAAATTCTTCCTTTAAATAGTGCGCGATATTGATGTGTTAAAGTAAATTTATGCATGCCTAGGTAAATGATATTTTAAAAAGTTTTATTCATCTCATAATAAAACGTTGCACATACAAAAATCATTTTATTTAGTCAAAATTATGGCAGTTTTCATTTTAAAATTTGAGATTTTTTTTTTCTGATTGAATTGTATAGATATGATTGTCATAACAAAATATAACAAATTCGCCATTCATGCAGGCTCCAGCACTCATGACTCATGAGTACAAACTTTATAAAACAGAAGTAGCCAAACAATTTCTTATAAGTCCTCAAGTGGAGAGTGTTGCTTACTAAAAATGCAACTGAACAACATGCTGTTGGGTTTTGTTAAAGAATGACAAAAGTCTCACATCGGTGGTTAATGAGATGGGTGGACTCCTTATAAGGCTTGGGCAATCCTCCTCCCTTTGAGCTAGCTTTTGGGGTGTGAGTTAGGCCTAAGACCTAATTTAATAGGTTTTATCCGTTTTATCTTGGGAGTAATTAATTTACAACTTTGGATATTTGAGGGGATTAAATTTCTTAAGTATACTTTTGTGCACTCGGATAGTTCTTTTCTTTTTCTTTTCATATTAATTATTGTTTCTGGTTTGCTAATCTGAATACAGGAGATAACACATGTATACCTTTATATTATATAATAAAAACTTTCTTAATAAAGTTGAAGTTTTCCCGTACTATTGCTTCTTAATTTTTTAATAAAATTTTAGAGTTAAAATTAATTATATTTACTGGATGCATACATTGCATCGAATATATACTTTCTTTGTACAAACAAATCTTTTACGTCTCAAAATGCATTATTGCTTTATGGAATCAAATTTTCCTTATCGTTAATTATGAAGTTGATAGTGTTAGTTCAACTTTGCATAGTAGTATACAGCTCATTTACTAACTTTTTTTGGGATAAAAAACTCTGATGAGGAAAGACTTTATTTTGTACGTATTTCCAGATTTGGTCTTTTTTTACCAATCTTGGCCACAACTACTTGTGGATTTGGTGATTATATGAATCCCTTAAATGATACTACTATTCAAATTTGGACCACTAATCATATGCATAAAATAGCCATAACCAATCACTAATAAAAGGAAATGACCCTTTCTTAAAATAGCGCGACAATGATTACTACGTAGTACATTGAACCTAATAACCTAATTAATGGTATTTCAAAATTAAAATTTAACTATTAGAACTCTAATTAGTTTGAAAAAATAATTATTTAATGATAATAATAAATTAAAAAATAATTAATTCTCTCTTGATTTACTAAGGTAAATACGTAAAATGAAAAGTTGTATATTTGATAAATAAAAAGGAAATGGAGGGAGTACTAGATAATAGCTTAGCCCTTATTACATGCTTTCATTTATTTCCTAAAACATTTCAAAATTTAATTTTACTTTTAATTAGTACTCCCTCCGTCCACAACTGTTTGTCTGGGTAAGGTCATGCACACTCCTCAAGGTAAATTTAATACAAGGTGTAATTTGACTAATATAACCCTACTATACCAAGAATACCAAAAGTCCACATAACTTTTCAATTGAACTACACTATCATTAAGGGCAGAATTGGAAAAAAGTGACTAATTATTTCTTGATTGTTTAAATTGACAATTAATCTTGGACATTTATTTTTAGTATACCTGCCAAACAATTATGGACGGAGGGAGTATATTCGAAGAGAAGTGTTATATATTAGAAAAAAACACTGCTAGATTAATTGTTGGTGAGAGAATTAATCATTATAATTAGCTATTCCTTTTGACATTTTAATCTTGTAATTAGTCTTGCGTTCTCCTTCTAAGCGAAACATATCTACGAGTAATTAAACAAGTGTTATAGCTAAGTTTTATAAACCTTCTTTATGAAAATTGCGTTTATACAAAAGCAAGTACCTAAATTAGAACGTTAACTAAATTTATTGCAAAAATGAACTCTTTTTTTTTTGTTTATCCAGCCATATATCAAAGTGAAACTCGTAATTAACATTCTTCTGTTTCCTTAATCTGATTTAATGTAATTCAACTTCTAAGTTACAACTTACACGCTAAAACCAAAAGTTCAATCCTAGTTAACAACAACACATGTGACTTAATTAAATTAATGTTGTTGTCGGCAAACAGATACACCGACTTTCTCAAAGCTGTCTTTGTTCAATATAATTATCTAAAGATAAGATATCCTTAATTAAAATAATATAACAACAACTTGCACATTCTTACATTTTTTAAGAAGAAAATGGTGGAAACACGTCAGTAATTAGCCCAAAAAAAATCAAAAAAATTATGTATATTGTTGGCAGAATATCCATATTTGAGGAAAAGCATATACCGATCGAGTTTCCTAGCTAAAGTTGTCTACTTGTCTTGGTTAAATTTTTCAAAGTTGAGATTCTGTTTAATAAAAACAGATTCTTACATTTCTAGAAAGAATATGAAATAGTTAATGAAACGTCAGTAATTATCAAAAAATAATATTTCGAGTAGGAAATTAATTAAATGAAGATTAGTTTAAAAAGGATTTGTTTCTAAAAAGTACTAGTATTGTATATACTTTTTCATGTGAATTTTGTTGTCATCCAAATTCTAGTCGCCGTTTTAAATGTGAAATATGGAGAAACTAAATTAATGCCCTGTTTTAATGTTTTCAACGTTCAAAGTCTATATGATAAGATTAATCTCAAGAAGCAAGTTATGGGGACTACATGCATGTTGTGTTAACTTGTACATACTTCTCTGATTACTTTTACTCGTTACATATTTTAATTTAATTTCTATTTTTATTTGTCGATAAATTAATAAAGAATATTTATTTTTCTTTCTATTATATATACCCTAAATTTATTTATATTGAATTATGATATTTAAAAAATATAGTGAATAAATATATATATTTGGGATGAAACTGGAAAAAGTTTAAAAGGAAAAGTGTACATAGAAAGGAGGTAGTAACGCAAATTAAGAAGGAGATGATAGAAAGATTATACTTCCTTAGTAACTTAAAGAAGGCACAGAATTGTAGAATTTTCATTCAACACTTGCAATGTAATTAGTTTGTTTTTGTTGGTGGCCTAAGTTCTGTTAGCAGTAATAGGTGCTCTTTATTTGGAATTGTTTTTGATGGTTATGATAATTTTTACAGTGATTATAAATAATAATAATAATATATATATATATATATATTTGGATCCTATCAATTAATAGGTGAAATAGTAAATTCACTATACTAATTCTTCTTTTCTAATAGGTGTGTCAAATCAAAATTTGACAAGTAAAATCCGTATGAAGGAAGTATTTAACATTTAAACTTAATATTCCCTCCAATTTTGTTTAAGTGGCACATTTTGTTTTACTAAAGTCAATTTAACTGATCTTCAATGTTGAATTAAATTAGATTAATTTAATATTTTAAATTTATATTTTAAAAGTAAAATATATATGAAAATATTATAAGTGCCAATTCTTCTAAGTTCTCATATTAATATGATGAAAAAATACATTTCAAAATATTAGTTAAAATTTATACCATTTGACTTTCAAAAATCAAAACATAACAAGTAAAAATAAATAAAGAGAGTAAGATCAGTAACAATGTGATTTGACAAATTAATTAACGAAGCACATCCTATTAAACAACAATTAATTGAGGAGGTTTGAGGATACATCTAATTTTCCTCAAAGGACAAGTCTTTTAAAAACATCCAATGCATGGTGTTTAAAACGTGTACAGGTAGAAGTATTTGCTTCATTACGACTAATATATAAGTGCACATAAATCCTGCCAATAATTATATATGGACAATGCCGTATGATGTAAGATGTGAAATAATTAAACATATCTTTGTTATATCCTTCCAATAATAGATTATGAAAGAAGAGCATAATTAATTAGTAGGAACTTGCAAAAAACAATTACTAGCAACTAGCAAGAAGTGTAAATGCATATCTTAATCTCGTAACCGTCTTTATAGCCGTCAAATATTAGATTATGGGGGGAAAAGCCTAATTAATTTGCAACTAGCAAGAAGTGGAATCACATATCTTAATCATGCCACCATTCACCGTACGTCTAATAAAGCAAGTGGCATCATAGACCACTCCTTAAATTTCTTGTTTATGAGAAAACTTTAATCTCTTTCATAATTCTCTTTTAAAAAAAAATTGTCTGTTTAGTGTTTGGAGTCCACGTTTGTAATCGACTGAATTTGAATTGTGCACAGACTCATTTTAAAACGACACTTCCAACACAATTTTCTCTACGGCTCAAATGCGAATTTTTTTTAATTTCTTTAATCTATCCCAACCATGCATTCATCGAAGTAATCTGCCTATAATAAAGGAAGAGTGAAAATATGAATGTTTAGGCATTTTTTTAGGGAATAAAAAGGAAATGTGAAAAAGTGTTTGGACATTATTTTCTGAATTAAAAAGAGATAGTCAAGTTGGGTCGGATAGTCAGTCCGTTATAGGGTGGATTGGATTTTATTTGGTACAAGTAATAAGTTAGTGTTTTAAATTCTTTTTAGAATTAAACTTGTAACATTGTTAATTCTATTCGAAAAAAATACAAAACTCGATAAATAATCATTTAAGTAGGCTACGAAAAGTAAACCGATTTTGGGAAGAAAAAAAAGAAGAAGATGACTTAGATGTCCCAACCACTCATCAAAATGATTTGCCTGTATATGACAAATTTATTTATACATAGTAAATTTTTTCTGAAATAAAAATTGGGCGAAGGGAAATTCGGAAAGAAATTACAAAGTAGAGAATTAAATTCTCACCAATAGCCACTAAGGTTTCCCACCTATTAAAGTTTGAGAATTTAGATTTTGAGTGTGGTTTTTTTCAAATTTATATCCCAATTTTTATTTTAATTAAAAAAACAAACTTTATATCCAAACTTAGCACTTCACTTAGACATACATCACTATCATTTATATTAATTTTATCTCTACTTTCAAATAATTACATATATTACCACTTTTAATATTTTATACTATATATTATTAAAGATACAATTAATATCCATATCCCTTAAAACTAGGATTGATTAATTATCTTTACATTTAAACTCCAAAATATGTGATTTAATTAAAAACAAAAATCTTTCACTCATAGAGTATGAGTTAGGGTAAAACTCAAACTATAACTCTTCCTCGTCCCTTGATCAGTCAAAAATTACTGAAAAAACACTCAATTAAAATGGATGTTCTACAGCTTGCCAACATACATACATCAAATTCCTTTGATATTCTCACTTTCAAATCAACCCCCCACGAACCTACCATTTTTTCTCACAAGGGGAGACACTCGCGCGCAGAGACAATGAGTTTCGTTGTAAGCAGAGATTTCAAGCCCAATAGATTTATCAAATTCGACATTGACGATGGTACTGGTTGCACACCTTGTATACTATGGATCAACGAAGAAATTTTGCCTCACTTCTCCCTTAGGATCTAGGCGCAATGAGCACCACCGATGAATCAAAAGGTGAAACAAACACCGTCGTGATGAGATGCCCTGACCAACCACACACGTAATAGAAAAGTTTCAATAAGCGGAGATTTACGCATGTATTTGATACATTATTGATGTATCTGATACATTATTGAGATACAATTATATGTATCTATTTTTTATCTGTGTATCTTACTAAGTGTGTATGTATCTAATGAATATATTAGAGATTTACGTATCATTAGAAATTTACGCATGTATTTGACACAATTTGTTTTGTCATGTATCCGAGTCTTGTCACATGTATCTGGTTTTCTATCATGTATCTTAGTATTATCATATACATTTGTTATGTTGTTACAATGTATCAAACTATTTTGTATTTATCGGAGATACATGTTTTTGGATAATATATATGAATTGATACTTGATACATCAAATTATACATATAAAAGATACATAAAATAACATTAGATCATATAACACATACATGAAATTAATATCAAATCATATAAATATATACATGAAATTAATACTAACTACTTCTATGATACATATGAATGTACTTGTGTGATACTCATTATCTAATTAGTGTTAAGAGTAATTAAATGAAATTCATCAAATTATATAACCAAGATATACATGTTTTTGTCTTTTATTAATAATATTAGTGAATTTATTATTTCAATAAATAATAAAATGAAATAAATTAAACATAGATACACTCCTTAATTTTTGCCTTATATTAAGGGATTTAATTAATTTAAAATTTCAGAATTAATTGTCCATATATCCTCAATCACTTCTCTAATTAAGGAAATCCGTTACAATCAATTAATTTAAATAAAAAAAATATGTATCTCGATTTTAAAATTCGATAGATACATGTATCTCGTGGATTCAGACTCATGTATCCTAAGCACAAAATATGGTAGAGAAAGTAATATTTAAAACTATCAGAAATCTTAGTAATTATGATCTAAATAGTGGGATTTATGAAATTTGCTTTTAAAATTTTAAACTTTATAATTGGTAAACCCTCCATAAACCCAGACTGGCCCATCACACTCACTTAATGGGATATGGTTTGTGATGGACCTTTCAACTCTAAAAAAGCCCATCAAATCAAACTGGGCTCAAATTTGTCCGGATTAGAACCACAGGGCCCCAGGCTTAAGGGGCTAGGTTAAGCCCGGCCCGACCCAGATGATATTCTAGAAATCAATTTAATGAGTTGAAAAATGATTTTGAGATAATACTTCATTTGAGAATATGACTAATTTTCTAACTATTTATGATGGACCAAGTACAAAATATTAATCCCCAAATATCAATAAAAAAGTCAGCCTATTTTTCCAAATAAATGTTCCAACTATTCATGATGGACCGAGTACAAAATATCAAGGCCCAAATATCAATTGACAAGTCAGACCCTTTTTCCAAAATCAACGAAGGTCCTAAATAATTATCACTATATAGCCATACTTCTATTTTTATTAATGATTATGTGCAGCGCAAAAATATTTAATGATTAGTAAGAGATTTTTATCACAATAATATTTTAATACATAGAAGTACTCTAGTATGTGTGTTACTTAGAAATAATGATATCTCAATACTTAATTAATTAACAGTAGTATTAATAACTTAATACATAGAAGTACTCTAGTACTTGCGTCTTTTAAGAAACAACGATTAGTATGAGAATTTTATCACAATACATGTATTAATGTATAAGTATATTGTCTTATATTTTGATATGGGTTCCATTGTTATTGATGCAAATTACCATCGTCAAAGGTACGCCACAATCATATGGCTGTATGGAAAAAACAAGAACGATGATGGTACAATTAGTGAGAATGAAGTAACTGAAACTGTTGCTAGCAAATTTTGTGGACCCCGCATAGCAAAAGAACATGCTCTGGATACTACCAATTATCTTACACCAAGATCATGGAAATCAAATTTGAAATAGTTGATTGCTGCTTAGACTCTTAATTATTACATATTTTTAAATTTTTTGAATGATATATATATTTGTTTTTGCTACCGTTTTTTTACAACAATACAATATGCACTGTTTTACATTGTAAAATTTATTCTTTTAGTAATTTGTTTCAGTTGGATACCAACTTCATACATTTTTATTTTTAATTTATCAAAAAGTTTTCAAGTTGGATACCAAGTGTATAAAATTTGGGATATCAGCATTAGCTAGATTTTTATTGAATTTTAGTTTTGAAAAACACCTCATAAACATAGTATACCACAATTGTATACATTATTACACTTATGTTTTCTAAATGGATAACACATTAACTAGTTTTAGGTTGACTAATTTTGTTAAAATATCAATAACATTTTGTTTCTTATAAATTTTTCAGTGGGATACCAATTGCATACAACATTAACTAGTTTTAGTTTGAATAATTTGGTTTAAAATCTCAATTACATCTAACCAAATGGACACCAATTAAAATTACATGAAATAATTTTATGTTGGCTTATATTGTATCTAATTGATCTCCAAATTAAAAATTAAGAATGACATTAAATTGGTATCCATATAGGAAGAATAAATCTTACAATGTAAATTACCTAATACACATAGTATACAACAAATTTTTTTCCACTGCATACCATTTGCACACCAAATGCACAACAATTGAAAATTATATTAATTCAAATATTAATTACATGCTTTTAATATCAGTGAGACTTCAGTCGCATATCAAATAGATACCATTTACATATTTAAATTTGTCTTGATTATTCTGATCGTTATCAATTGCATACCAGCATGAATTAATCAGTTTTTCACTTTATATTTGAAAAACAATGAATACACAAAAGCGATTAAGTAGTACACATAATAAATATTCTTAAATTATAATTCATTCGCTTAAAAGACAAAATAAATCAAAACATGAGTTTGTCACAATTAAAGAACCAAATAAAAATAAAAATAAATTATGACTTTTTTGCTGCAGGGTAATTTGGACATGTCTTCCTGTTGTGTCCCTCCCGACGACATGTACTGCACGTAACTTTAGACCTCTTGAATTTCATCAGCAAACCCCTTCAAGCGTTCAAGTCGTGGTCTCCCTACAGTTCTTTTTGAACCAGGCGGGAACAATTTATGCTCCAACACATAACTTGGTATATCCACATTTTATATACCTATTTCACGCAAAAAGTCATCACCGATTCATACAATATTCATAACAAAAGAATACAAAAATTATACCATTACCAACAAGTAATTGTCATTTATTAAATAATCAGTATACCAAATTTATTCCTTTATTACACTCAAATCCATACAAATATAATGCCAAAAAAAAGTTCAATCATACCAGATTTACAAATTTAATACCAATTTTTTGCACACTTTCTATATATATATTTCATCACTGATTCATACCAAAATCATACCAAAAAAATATAATAATTATACCATATCTAACTAGTAATTGCCATTTGTTATAAATATACAGTATCCAAAATCACAAATTGTACCAAAAAAATTATCAAATTTCATACATGTCTAACATATCTAGTATACCAATTTCAATCAAATTTTACGTAATTTTTTAAAACCAGAAAGATACCAAAAACTGAAAAATATTTCATACCAAAAACTAACAACGGTATACATTAAAAAAAAGTCCAATTTTTTTGCAATCAATTACACAAAAAAATTCGAAAAAAATACTAACCTGAAATATCTCATCTATCACCATGTTTTATCAATACTGATAAGAAACCGTTCATTACAAGAAAATGACGATTATTGAACAAAAACAAATTCAAAGTAGACGAGAGTGACGACCAAGAATGATGTTTGAACGAATTAGACGAGAGAGAATATTGAGAAGAGAGAGAAACTCTTGAAATTATTTTGAAAATTAATTTGTTTGAAATAACTGTTTTGAGATAAAAAAAGAAAAACAAATATTTTATTTTGTTATGACTCTCCTATTTTTATGTCTCCTTTAATTATCATCAATATTTTCAATTTTTTTTTACTCAAAGTTCCGTTTTAAATTATTATTTTTTCAAACTAATTGATTTTTACTGCTTTTTTAAATTCCTTTTTAAATAAGTGAAAATATTATAACATGTAATTGTTTATTGTTATAACTTGAAAGTTAAAGAATAATATTATAACTTATAAATATTAGTCCTATAAATGTCAATTATAAAATTTTCACAATTTTAACTTTATAATTGGTAACCCTCCATAAACCCAGTCTGGCCCATCAGACTCACTTAATGGGTTATGGTTTGTGATGGACCTTTCTACTCAAGAAAGCCCATCGATTCAAACTGGGCTCAAATTTGTCTGGATTAGAACCACATGGGCCCTAGGCTTAAGGGGCTAGGTTAAGCCCGGCCCGGTCCAAAGGACATTCTAGAAATCAATTCAATGAGTTGAAAAATGAGCTCAAGATACTATTTAAATTTTTGTATATGACTAAATCTTCTAACTATTTATGATGGACCAAGTACAAAATATCAAGGCCCAAATATCAATCGAAAAAGCCCATTGTTTCAAATAAATGGTCCAACTATTAATGATGGACCAAGTAAAAATATCAAGGCCCAAATATCAATCGACAAGTCAGCCCATTTTTCCCAAAATCAATGAAGGCCCTGAATAATTAGCATTATCTAGCCATACTTTTATTTTTATTAATGATTATGTGAAGCGCAAACAAATTTAATGATTGGTAAGAGAATTTTATCACAATAATGTTTTAACACACGGAGGTACTCTACGACGTAGGTTTTTTAAGAAATAATAATGACTTAATACTTAATTAATTAACAATAGTGCTAATATCTTAATATATAGAAGTACTCTAGTACTTGCGTCTCTTAAGAAATAATGATTTGTGCGAAAATTTTATCACAATACATATATTAATTTATGAGTATATAATCTTAGAATTTTATAAGGGATTGCAAATAAGTAATTAATATTGAGGGTAAAAAAAACTATTGTTTTATCTTTGATATGTTAAAACTGAAAATTTATTTTTCAAATACTGAACCATCTAGGAAAGACAAGGATATGATCTTCTCCGGGTATTCTGGATTTCCACATGAAGGAGTGCAAATGTGTTCATATTTGTTGATTGCTTACGCAGTGAAGACAATCTTGAATAACAATTTGTTTTTTTATTAAAAGATTTCTTCAATTTGGACTCAATTATACGATT
>JAJOOO010007637.1:0-23768 GCA_029582685.1 Solanum piurae
CCATGAATGATGCAGGTGCATTGGTCAAACCAAAGGACATAACTAAGAACTAATAATGGCCATAACAGGTCCTGGATGCTGTCTTTGGAATATCACATTCCCTTACCCTCAACTGATGGTAGCCTGATCTAAGGTCTATCTTAGAGAAACAAGTAGCACCCTGAAGCTGATAAAAAATATCATCAATTCTCGGAAGAGGATACTTATTCTTGATGGTAACCTTGTTCAACTGGCCGTAATCTATACACATCCTAAGGGAACCATCTTTCTTCCTCACAAATAAGACCGGAGCGCCCCAAGGTGATACACTTGGTCTAATAAATCCCTTATCAAGGAGATCTTTCAACTGTTCTTTAAGCTCTTTTAACTTTGTTGGTGCCATTCTATATTTCAGAATAGATATAGGATGAGTATTTGAAAGAATGTCTATGCTGAAGTCTATTTCTCTCTCAGGAGGGACTCCGAGAAGATCATCACGAAAGACTTCTGGAAACTCTTTTACTACTGAAACTGACTGAATATGAGGTATCTCAACACTAGAGTCATTAACTCAAACCAAGTGATAGACACAACCTTTGGAAACTAGCTTTCTTGCCTTTAGGTACGAAATGAAATGACCCTTAGGCATTGTTGAACTGCTACTCCACTCTATAACTGGCTCATTAGGAATTTTGAACCTAACAACTCGAGTTATACAATCAATGGAGGCATAACAGGCATGAAGCGAGTCCATACCTAAAATGACATCAAAATATACCATGTCTAACTCAATTAAACATGCCATGGTGTTCTTGTGATTGATGGAAATGACACAATCACGATATACTCGCTCAGCTAGAATAGACTCCCCAATAGGTGTAGAAACACAAAAGGGTTCACAGAGTTTCTCAGGAGAACATCAAAATTATTTGCAACATAAGGGGTTACAAAAGATAAACTTACTCCTGGGTCTAGCAAAGCATAAACATCAAGAGTAAAGAATTTGATCCTACCAGTTACAACATCTGGAGAGTTCTCTTACTCTTGGCGACTAGTGATCGCATAAAGACAGTTTCCTCCTCCGCCTGCCCCTGAAGTAGCTCCTCTAGATGCAACTCTGTCTGGTGGAGAAACTAATGAAGATTGGGCTCTATTTCCCTGATTCCCATTACCTTGGAGGTTCTTAGGGTACTCTTTCATGAAGTGACCCTCTTTTCCACACTTGAAACAACATGTGGAGCTATCGCGACACTTACCTGGGTGTGTTCTACCACACTTAGCACATGCAGGAGCCCAGTTACCTCTTTGTGCTACACTACCCTGAGATTAGGCAGGTTTAGCTCTGAAATGCTGTGATTTCTGACTATTGTACTCACCTTTGTTTCTGGGTGAAGATGCACTAGCAGATGATAGAGCAGCTCCCTTTTGCTTTTGCTGAAAGGACACACAGTTCACATTACCACTTTGTTGCCCAGACTCATTTCCTGTCTTCGCTTTCTTGTTTCTAAAGTCCTCCATATCCCTCAGTTTCTCTTCCTCAACCTACTGCACATAGACCATCAACCTTGATATATCCATGTCACCTATTAGCATTGTAGCCTTACCTTCCTTACTCGACAGACGAGATATCCCAGCAACAAACAAACTCATTCTACTCCTCATATCTGCAACCATCTCCGGAGCATAATGGGATAGTTGGGTGAACTTCAACCCATACTCATGAACACTCAAAGAAACCTGCTTAAGGGTGAGAAACTATTGTACCTTGGCCTCTCTCAGTTCTCAGGGAAAGAAACGCCACAATAAGGCCTCTTCAAAACATTCCCAACTCGCAGGTGGTGGACCCTCAGCTCTACCCTTCTTCCACTGGTCAAACCAAGTCCTAGAAATATCGTTCAGTTGATATGGAGCTAGTTCCACTCGCTCAGCATCGGCAATATGCATAACCTCAAATACCTTTTTCAACTCCTCAATAAAGTTCTCTGGATCCTCAGTAGTGCTTAAACCAGTGAAACTTGGATGATTCATCCTCAAGAACTCATGAATCCTCAAAGTATCATTCCCTTCCTGTTGGTTCTATCTCTACCCAGCTTGGTTGGTCAAAGCTTGACTCAACATTCTTATCGCTTCCCTGAACTCAACGTTGGTGACTTCTCCTTTGGGTTGCACTTCAGGTGCATTGGGTACCCCTAGCTCCTCAACATTACGCCTAGAAGGATGACCTCTAACAGCTCTTTGTGGAGGCATGATTAACTGAAAACATGGGCAAGCACGAATTGAAAAGAGAATTTATAGAGATGTACGCTATCGCATGAAATGAATATGAAAGAAGTGAGAAAATTCCCTAAGTGTTGCAGCCTCTTAATTATAGATGTGGCGCGCTTCACACCAATAACTAGGACTCTACATACGGCTTCATAGACTCCCTAGGACTCTTGAACTATGTGCTCTAATACCAAGTTTTTTACGCCACGAGCTTACACCCTGGGCGGGACTAGCACTCGAGAACCATTGTTGGCCCCAAGCGAACCCTTGGCCTGGCTTACTTACTCAACGGAAGACTCTAAGCATTATTACAATGATCAAATGCACTTCTACTCAATTGTTTAATAAAATAACTTAGAACGTTTAAAGTTCAAACATTCAACTTGGCCAAAATGGCAACTCAAGTCTTAACATATA
Organism: Solanum piurae; assembly: GCA_029582685.1. Taxonomy (NCBI): domain Eukaryota; kingdom Viridiplantae; phylum Streptophyta; class Magnoliopsida; order Solanales; family Solanaceae; genus Solanum; species Solanum piurae. The sequence continues at coordinate 2,662 of JAJOOO010007637.1, forward strand.
AAATAATAATGTAAAGACAATTGAACTACTAATTGTCTCACTATCTATGAAGCCTCTAAAATAAAGAGGGATATCGGGACAACACCCACGACATCCTCATGAATTAAATACTAAAACAAATGATAAAGAGGAGTCCTCCGGATAGCAAGGAGGCTCACCAACTGACTCTGAGTGCTCAATTAGATCAACGAGGCCCTAGATGTTGATCCTGATTACCTGTGTCTTCATCATAATGCAGGCCAAATGGCATCAGTACATTTAATGTACAAGTATGTGAGGCGAAATATTACACATAACATAAGCTTGAAAGGAATCTGAAAGAAACACTTACCTTGGCTTTACTCAACTCATGAATAACTTAACTCAATATAAAGCAACAATACACATGCAATATATAGAAAGCTTTTAAAATAGTAGAAAACAACTTAGTTCGTTAAAGAAAATGCAATAACAAACTCAACTTTACTCATATAATAAAGTAATATAATTTCTATGGGAGTTTCTCTAACCGACAATCACCACTATGAGCCTAAGTGGTGATACGGCATCTTGCCCACGCTGCCAGAACTGTCCTATACTTTTTCGCCATATAGAACGCCTTAACTAAGTGTATCCACTAGTCTCTTCTAAAAAGCACTAAAGGAATCATCTAAAAAGTATGATCCTTTATTACACATGATGGCTACATAGTTTATGGAGACTTGAGTTATTATGAAATTGTATCTCCATATCGGTGCTCAATACTACTCCCAAAATATACTTAGCTCAGATGTTTTTAAAACAGAACTTATTTTTTTGGTTTGAGATAATTACTCAAAACTTAACTTAAAAGCTCTCTTGGAATCGATGTTCCCTTTCTTGCTGAAATGTGAAAATATTTTTAACTCTTGGGAATACTTAGTTCCCGCATAATCTTTGAAGAAATGAACTTTTCCTCTTACTCTTTACTCAACTCACAGCTTAAGTCTTAAAACAAAGTTAAAACGTTTGGGAAAGACTTTTGAAATACTTTATGAACTTTTCTTGACTTGATTCTTAACTTCTAGACTTGACTGTTAACTTTCCTTGACTTGACTCTTAACTTTCCTTGAATTGAATTATGGATTCAAGGATTGTGATTTGTGATAGGAATGATCTCATGATGTTTAGGGGTGTTTTTAGATAATTAAATATGAGAAAAGATAATGAAATCACTGTCTGGAAACTAGTCCGCGGCGCGGAGATGTTTTTAAATTTTTGGTCGCATAAATAATTTTTGAGGCAGAACGGTCCGTGACTACTCCACAAAGCGAGGAGATTTTCCCATTCTTAGCAATAGGCCCGCGTCAACCCATATTCACCCGACAATATTCCTTCTTCATTTTCCAGCCCCAATTCGCCTAAACTCGATTCTTTTTCCCAAATTCTCTTTAGATTCAGATACCCACCAAATGTATCTAAGAACCTAACTCAAAACAACTCTATAATTCAACGTAAGGATCTCAGAAACTTCTCAATATTAGCCCAATTCAAGAACGACATCCAATTCAACAATACATATCAAGAACATCAAACTTTCAACCCTTATAGGATGAATTCACGCTAAAATAAACATGTTTGGCCCGTGGGTGAACAAGCCCAATGTTATGAAAGCCTCACAGACCTCGTAGGGATCACCCCTTGACGAAATCCACAAGCGATTCTTCAAGAACTTGACGATTCTTGCTCTTTCTCCTCTTTTCTCCTCTTCTTTTATCTTCTCTCAAAACCCTAACTTAATTGTCAAAAGCGTAAACTGACCAAGTTCAGTTTATACCCCTAAGTTATTACCCAAAAACGAATTAATTTAATTGGGTATGGTAAAGACCAAAATACCCTTCCAAAATCCGGTTTAGACTTTCCTTATTTGAACAGCCCAATTTCAAATGGGAATATCTCACTCATACGAACTCGGAAATGCGCAAACTTGGCGGCGTTGGAAAGATAACTCCAAGATCTTTCCTACGGTATCTGAAATCACACCTAACTCATCCTGATCTAGGATTTATGGTCATTTGAAGTTGACCAAAACTCATACATAACTTAGTTTAGCCAATTTTCCAGATTTACATTATTTTGAAAAATCACTCTTTCTAATTCTAGGTATTTTTAGTTCTTTCAAATGGCGAGGTGTTACAGCCACTCTGTATAGTCTGATTCAAGGATTACTGATGTTTCTTAGGTGAAGATGATGATATTTTTGGCAGCGTCTACTCCTCTTTTTCTTATAGTAATATTGTGTCTTGTGTTCTAGATTTTGTATTCTCTTATAAGCTCTTGTACCTGTTTAGACTAGTTCCTATGGAGGGTTTGTCCATTTTATTCTTTTTCAAAATGCATTTTATTTCAATCAAGGTTAGGATTAATCTTTTATTTAAATGAGTGACATAATACAATTATCTTTATTTCCACATTATCAGTATTAATATAGGTGGTAAGGGTTCTTCTATCTAGGTATTAGAATAGATGCCCGCATGACCTAATATTTGGATCATGATAATTTTTCAAAAGTTTATTGCCTTAGTTCTTAAGCTTAATCCATTAGACATTATTTAATAAAGACTCAATTTTATTGATATTTTAATGCTAGCAGTATTATACCGTCAGTTGAAACATGACTCACTCAACAAGTTATTACAAGTTGGGTATCAATCACGTCTCTCCCTAGTTTAGAAGTAAGACAACTCATATATTTTCAAGACTATAACCTTGATGTAAATATTCTTTTGATAAAAAAATTATTTTCAAATGATACTTGATTTCAATGTAGACTTTTAGATACCTCTAGACGATTTTAAGCTTTAGTGACCCAATCAACTATTAATCTAGAAGTGACAAATGAGTAGGTTGAGAAGAATTTGAGAAAGTCAAAATGAGTTGAGTTAGTAAATGGATGAGTTATTAGCCCGTCAAAATATACTTGGACTAAAATGAGTTAGCTAAAATTTAGATCATAATCTAACATGTCTTACTTGTACTAAATTTTAATTGCTTTATTCATACTTTTATAATCTTTTGCATTTTATATGACAAATTTACTTATGGATCAATTTGAATTGAACAGGTTTGAATTATAATGAGCATGTCAATAATTAGCACAAATTTAAATGAATTGGATCGATTATGATTTCATGAGCTTATATTGCCACCATTAGGTTTTAAAAGTGTGAATAGGAAATGAAGGCTTGTGACTCTCCTCAAAGGTTGTGACTTTGTCAAAGGATTGTAACATTTACAAAGGTTTGTGTAGAAAAGGATTGTGATTGTTTGAATGGTTGTGCCTTTTTCAAAGGTTTGTGACCTTTCTAAAAGGTTGTCCCTTTTCCAAAGAGTTGTGACCTATCTGAAAAGGCATAATTAACACTTTTTCATACTACCCGTTGTTGGCTATAAACAGAGAGACTTTCTCTCATTTTAAAAAAATGAAATTCTTCCTTTTTCTGCATACATCTCTTACAAAACAAAATCGAATGTGTCTCTGTGTGTGATGTCACGACCCGAGCCTACACCATGGATGTGGCCAGCACTCGAGAACCATTTATGGTCCCCAAGCGAACCATAGCCTGGCTGACTACAAGCAGAAGACTAACTCAAGCATACAAAAGCTTAAAATAGAATAAAATTTAATGAAACTCAAATAATTAACTCAGAATATAATCGTATATTCAACTAGAAAAAACTAGGTAACTCAAGTCTTTCAAACATTTAAACAAGATAAATGAAGCAGACTTCTCAAACTCTACTGTCTATCTATGAAGCCTCTAAATAACAAAGATGGAAGTGAGGACAAGACCCACGACATTCTGACAAAACTGAAAAGTTAATGAAATCCTCCATAAGCAAAGAGGCTCACCATAGCTAACTCGAACTCCATGTGGTATCAACGAAGCTCCTGTTGATGACCTTGAATATGTGTATCTGCATAATCAAACAATGTAGGCCAAATGGCTATGTACGTGGAATGTACGAGCATATAGGGGGAATTCTAAAACATAAACATAAGCTTGAAATTGATAAAGGAAACATACTTACCTCCTCCCAACTCACTCAACTAAACTCAACTCTAGAATGAGATACTCAACTCCAAGATATGATACTCAAGGATACTCAAAACTACACAAACTTAATCAACTCAGAAGTACTCAAAGATAAGATAATCAACTCAATAATAAGGTTCTCAACTCAGTGAAACAAGGCTCGACTCAATGATAAGATATGCAACTCAGTGAAATAACGCTCAACTCAATAATAAGATACTCGACTCTGAGTACTCAACTCTGGATACTCAACTCAATATAAAGCAACAATATACATGTAATATATGGAAAGCTTTTAAAACAGTAGAAAGCAACTCAGTGTATTGAAGAATACAATAACTACACAATTTATATATAATAAAATATAATATAACTCTGTGGGAGATTCTCTAACCGACAACCATCACTATGAGCTATGTGATGATACAACGTCTTGCCTACGCTGCCAGAACTGTCCTATACTTTTTTGGGGTATAGAACCTCTCAACTAAGTGGATCCACTAGTCTATGCTAAAAGCATTAAGGAATCATCTAAAAAGTATGACCTTTTCTACCCACGATGGCTACTTGGTTTATGGGGACTTGAGTTATTATGAACTCGTCCCCATATCGGTGCTCAATACTACTCCCAAAATATAGTCAGCTCATATGTTTAAAAACATAACTCTTTCTGTTGTTTGAGATTATTACTCAAAACTAGCTTAAAACCTCTATTAGAAATCGGTGTTTCCTCTCTTGTTTAAATGTGAAAACATTTTACTCTTGGGAATACTTAGTTCCATATAATTTTTTCAAGAAATGAACTTCTCTCTTACTCTTACTCAACTCAATGCTCAAGTCTTAAAACAGGTTTAAAAAATATTGTAAAATACTTCTCGAAATAAAGTTCATGCCGAATTTTGGACGTGAACGACTCAATTCAAGGTTTTCAATAACCGCAACTAGAACTCAATACTCGAGACTCAAAAACTCAAAACTCAAGAACTTCGATAATAATACTCGCTTCAAGAACGCTCGACTCAGAGGGTTCATGCAAAATTATGGGCATGAACTACTCAACTCAAGGACTCAAAGATACTTCTCATCTCAACACTACTAGACTTATAGGGTTTATGCGGAATTATGGGCATGAACTACTCAACTCACGGACTTCATGGTAACATGTAATAGTCCCATGATTAGGAATGTAATCTCGAAATGGTTAGGAACTTGATACTCAAGACTTAGAACTTGAAGATACTGCTCTTCTCAATGATACTCAATTTATGGAGTCCATGCATAATTTATGGGCATGAACAAATCGACTTGAAGGTCTACATAACAACATGGAACTCATGTATACGACTCTTCTCATACTTTTACTTAATTCCTCAAAACTTATCTCAAGTCGATAGTTGATCTCAAAGGATCCACAATTCAACTCAAAGACTTTATTGAACTCTACTCTTAACTCTCTCTTGACCGTGAATTATGAATTCAAGAGTCATGGTTCATGATATGAAGGATCTCATGATAATAAAGTAGATTCATGAATACATTCTCATACTTACTTGCTGGAGTCTTGTAACAAGTTATTAGAAATTATAGAAGACTCCTCAAATAGACTCAAAAGAACTCTCAAAACTTGACTCTTAACTCTACCTTGAATTTGAATTTATGTATTCAAGGTTACAATTCATATTTATGGATGATTTCTAGCTGTTTAGAAGACGTTTGGAATAGTTAGAATCAATAAGAAGTGTAGTACACTTTAGAAGGACTCAGACGGGCTAAACGATGGAAAACGGGTGGGGGTAGGCGACCCTGGTGCACTGCTGACGTGGGGCGCCAGCCTTTCAAGTTCAGAGGCTCAATCTTGGCACACTTCTGGCGCATCAGTGGCGCATCGTGCCACCCCTCCCCCAGAACGACTCGATGAATTTTTCTTCTCGTTTTCTGATCCTAAGTCGCTTCTAATCAATTTCTTTTATCAAGTTTTCCTTAGATTCAATTAACCAACCTAAGTACACACTAATCTACTCAAAACAACAATCAAATCAACTTTCATCTCAAGAATTCATCAAAACCATAACTAAACAAGATTTAGAATGAACTTCATGAAAACTTATCAAGAACTCAATTCCTTAAACTTTTGAGAATGAAATTATGCTAAAAATAACATGATTGGTGTGTGGGTGAACGAACCAACACTATGGAAGCTTATATACTTCTTAGGGATTAAACCCATGGCGAAAATCCACAACAAAACTCAAGAAACTCGACGAACGTTTTGATCCTTTCTTTTTTTCTCCTCTTTTCTCTTCTTGAACTCTTAACTAAAACCCTAGGCGTATATTATGATTAGAAAACTGAACCTAATTGGATTAGATCCTTCAAAACTTACCAAAATGAATTAAATCTTATTTGGTAAGGAAAAGACCAAAATACCCCTTACTATTTTCGGGTAACTTTCCTAAACTGGACAGCCTGACTTCAAAAGGGCATATCTCACTCATCCGAACTCGAAACTTAGCAAACTCGGTTGTGTTGGAAATATAATTCAAAGACTTTTCATTTTCAATCTCATGGCACACATTACTTATCATGTACTGAAGGTTATGGTCGTTTGAAGTTGACCCAAAACTTAGAAGAACTTATGAATCACTTCAATGAATTCTCTGTAGTTCTTTTCGGAACACAAGGTGCTACATATAGTAACCTTAACACTCAAAAAAATTCAATTCCTCGGTAAAATCCTACTCACAACGAAGGATGTTTCGAGTCTTAGCTCAAAAAAATTATGGGAAAATGGCTCAGTACGTGTAATGTATGAGCATGTAAGGAGAATTCTAAAGCATAAACATAAGCTTGAACTTGATAAAGAAAACATACTTACCTCATCCCAACTCAATCAACAAAATTCAACTCTAGAATGAAAATACTTACACAACTCAAAACATACTCAAGAATACTCAAAACTACTCAAACTTACACAACTTAGAAGTACTCAAGGGTAAGATACTCAACTCAGTAATAAGGTTTTCAACTCAGTGAAACAAAGTTCAACTCTATGATAAGATATTCAAATCAGTGAAATAAGGCTCAACTCAATAATAACATACTCGACTCTGGGTACTCAACTCAATATAAAGAAACAACACACATGCAATATATGGAAAGCTTTTAAAATAGTAGAAAGCAACTCATTGTATTGAAAAATACAATAACAACTGAATTTATATATAATAAAATAAAATATAACTTTGTGGGAGATTCTCTAACCGACCACCATCACTATGAGCTATGTGATGATACAGCGTCTCACCCACGCTACCAAAATTATCCTATACTTTGTCGGGGTATAGAACCTCTCAACTAAGTGGATCCACTAGTCTATGCTAAAATCATTAAGGAATCATCTAAAAAGTATGACCATTTCTACCCACGATGATTACATGGTTTATGGGGACTTGAGTTATTATGAACTCGTCCCCATATCGGTGCTCAATACTACTCCCAAAATATACTCAGCTCATATAATTAAAAGCATAAATCTTTCTATGGTTTGAGATTATCATTCAAAACTAGCTTGAAAGCTCTCTTGGAAATCGGTGTTTCCTCTCTTGTTTAAATGTGAAAATATTTTAATCTTGGGAATACCTAGTTCCCATATAATATTTTAAAGAAGTGAACTTCGCTCTTACTCTTACTCAACTCAATGTTCAAGTCTTAAAACAAGTTTTAAAATATTGTAAAATACTTCTCCAAATAAAGTTCATGCCAAATTTTGGACGTAAACGACTCAATTCAAGGTTTTCAATAACCGCAACTAGAACTCAATACTCGAGACTCAACAACTCAGAACTCAAGAATTTCAATAATTATACTCGCTTCAAGAATGCTCGATTCAAGGGGTTCATGCGAAATTATAGGAATGAACTACTCAACTCAAGGACTCAAAGATACTTCTCATCTCAACACTACTCGACTTATAGAGTTCATGCGGAATTATGGGCATGAACTACTCAACTCACGGACTTCATTGGTAATATGTAATAGTCCCATGATTAGGAATGTAATCTCGAAAGGGTTACAAACTCGATACTCAAGACTTCGAACTTGAATATACTACTCCTCTCAATGATACTCAATTTATGGAGTCCATGCGGAATTTATGGGAATGAACGACTCAACTTGAAGGTCTACATAACAAAATAGAACTCATGTATACAACTCTTCTCATTCTCTTACTTACTTCCTCAAAACTTAGGTCAAGTCGATAGTTGATCTCAAAGGATTTACAATTGAACTCAAAGACTTTCTTGAACTCTACTCTTAACTCTCTCTTGAATGTGAATTATGAACTCAAGAGTTATGGTTCATGATATGAAGGATCTCGTGATAATAAAGTAGACTTATGAATACATTCTTCTCATTCTCATACTCACTTGCTCGAGTCTTGAAATAAGTTATTAGAAATTGTAGAAGACTCCTCAAATAGACTCAAAAGAACTCTCAAAACTTGACTCTTAACTCTACCTTGAATTTGAATTTATGGATTCAAGGTTACAATTCATGTTTATTAATAATTTCTAGATGTTTAGAAGTCGTTTGGAGTAGTTAGAATCAATAGGAAGTGTGAGTACACTTTAGAAGGACTCACACGGGCTAAACGATGGAAAACGGGTGGGGGAAGGCGACCCTGGCGCCAGCCCCTGAAGTTCAGAGGCTCAATCTTGGCGCACTTCTGGTACAGCACACCAGCCCGCCTGGTGCATCAGTGGCGCATCGCGCCATCCCTCCCCCAGAACGATCTGATGGATTTTTCTTCTCATTTTCTGATCCTAAGTCGCTTCTAATCTATTTATTTTCTCATATTTTCCTTAAATTCTATTACCCAACCTAAGTACACACTAATCTACTCAAAACAACACTCAAATCACTAACTTTCATCTCAAGAATTCATCAAAACCCCAACAAAACAAGATTTAGAATGAATTTCAAGAACACTTACCAATAACTCAATTCCTTTAACTTTTGAGAATGAAATTATGCTAAAATTAATATGATTGGTGTGTGGGTGAATGAACCTAACACTATGAAAGCTTACATACCTCTTAGGGATTAAACCCATGGCAAAAATCCGCAACAAAACTCAAGATACTCGACTATCGCTTTGATCCTTTCCTCTTTTCTCTTCTTTTATCTTCTTGAACTCTCAACTAAAACCCTAGGCGTATATTAGGATTATAAAACTGAACCTAATTGGATTAGACCCTTAAAAACTTACTAAAAATGAATTAAATCTGATTTGATAAGGAAAAGACCAAAATACCGCTTACTATTTTCGGGTAACTTTCCTTAACTGGACAGCCTGACTTCAAAAGGGCATTTCTCATTCATCTGAACTCAAAACTTAGCAAACTCAGTGGCGTTGGAAAGATAAGTCAAATACGTTTCATTTTCCATCTCATGGCACACATAATTCATCCTGTACTGAAGGTTATGGTCGTTTGAAGTTGACCCAAAACTTAGAAAAACATAGGAATGACTTCAATGAATTCTCTCTAGTTCTTTTTGGAACACAAGGTGCTACATCTAGTGAACTTAACACTCAAGAAATTTTAAATTCCTTCGTAAATCCTACTCATAACGAAGGATGGTTCTAATCTAAGCTAAAAAAAAAATTGGGGTGTTACATGTGATCGTGCTGCTATCTTTTTGAGTTTGTTGTAAGTATCAAAATTTGAGGTACCGCTACTTCTTTAATACCTAATTTATTTTATCTTTGTAGGGATTAATCTACAACCTCAGTTACTTGAGGGATTAAATTTCTTAAGGACACACAGTGGGTTCTGTCAACTCAGATAGTTCTTTTTTTTCATCTTTATTCTTTCTAGTTTTCCAATCTAAATACATGAGATAACAAACTTAAGAAATTTAAATTATTATTTGTATTTTTTGTGGTAAAAAAATTACTTTTATTTTTAGTATTCTTTTTGTTGGGAAAAGAAAAAAAAGAGAAAGAGAAATATTTTATCATATGATAAAAGAGATTTGGTATGAATAGTACTACGTTAATATGCATTTGTCTTGTCTCATTTTTCGTTTGAGAAAATCATAATCTTCTACACCGATCACCAGACCTATGGACATGTTTCTGCAAATATATTTGATACATTATTGTTTGAGAAAAGTTGATTATTGAGTCAACTTTAGAAAGCCCAACAATTAAAGGTATTGTGATGGATACAAGTTAATGAAGAACATTGTAGGAAAGTATGACAAAAGTGGGACTAATCATATATTATTATTTGTGTAGAAGAAAAAAAGTTTGAATACCAAAAGGCCATTATTTGTGTGAAACAGTGCTTTTGGTGAAATTTGTTTTATTCTCTCCATCTGTATTAAAATATGAAGTTGCCTATTTGGTCAAAAATATTTGTGTGCCCTTCGTTCTTGCTTTAATTATGAGTTAAAAAAAATTTGGCATCAATGGGTTATGATTAACACTAGTGAAATATTGTAGATTAAGGATGCACTTTGATTAAAGGTCATATTTAAAGTAATTGTGGTTGATTTGGTTTGAAGAATATAGAAATTTCATCAATTTATTAAACACTATGTTTGAATGAATATTCCCACTTGAAGAGTACAAAAATTTCATCAAAAATATTAAGGTTAAACCATTTAAAGAAATAAAAACTTCATCGTTAAACTAGAAACAAGTTATATAAAGATTGAATCTTTATTGTTAGTATTCTTAATACTATGTGGTCGGTCTAAATGTGACAGAAGGGAAAAAAATACTAGTATTAGTGATTTTTATGCATGCAATGAGTGTTTCTATGGATTAAATCTCCAAAAGGGGCTTATGTTGTCAATGTGTATTTAGATGGCATGGGAAAAAAATATGTGGAAAATATCTTCAAATACTTGAAAAATATTTTTGAGATCATATTTAAAATGTGGGCGGTTCTTTGCTTGTCATAAAGACAAAATTAGACTTAGAAATTCAATGACATTCTTGTATTATGCTAGACCCATAAAATTCTTGGAGTATATTTGATATTGTGGTCGTTGAGTCTCACTTTACTAGTATATGATATGACTAGAATAAAACCTCCAAATTGTATAAATACCTGTTCAAAAGAATTGTGGTCTTTGATGAAAAAGTGTAACTTAAAATATTGTTATTTTTCCTGAAGAGGTGTCTAAAATAAAATTATTTGTATAGACATGAACATTGGTGAAAATTGATTTGTCATGTTTGTGTTGTAAATGAAATATTTGGGTCATATGATTATTATTGGACACAATGAGACTATGGTCATGGATAATTCTAGAACAAACAAATAAAATATTATGGAAAGGTCCTTATAAAAATGTCACGCGCAGAACCTACACTCTGAACATGGTTGGCACTCGAAAACCATTTATAATCCCCAAGCAAACTCTTGGTCTGGCTTTCTATGATACACATGACTCTACCTAGTACGTGGAAGCATAAATAGATGAGCATTTAGAAAAGTCTTAAATCACTGTCTTGAAATACTTAACATAAGTCATAAGTTAAACAAACATCATGAGAAACAATGGAAACATCTAATTTTGTCTGTCTATGAAGTCTCTAATAGTTCAAGATAGATGTCGGGACAAGATCCACGATACCTCAAATACTACTAAAATGGAAATGAAAATGGAGTCTCCCGAAAGGGATGAGGCCTCACCAACTAATGTCTACGAGTGTAAGGTGACCTCAATGAAATGAATGTTGATGATCCTGAACACCTGCATTTGCATCATAAAAGATGCAGGTCGAATGATGTCAGTACATTGATGTCATAAGTATGTAATATGGCTGAGTAAAACAGAAACTGAATTGCATGATTGAAATGAAAGCAACTCAACTGAATCTATACATGAACATGAAGTGTAAACCATTTGAGATTTTTAATAAGATGTACAGTAAGTGCAATATGAAAATAATATACTTTACTTGTGGGGAGTTTCTCTAACCGACAACCATTACTATAAGTCTAGCAATCATACAATATTTTTCCCACGTTGCAAGAATCATCTTATACCTTGTCGGGGTATAGGATGATATTGTTACTATGGATTCATCTCTTATGGGTTCTCAGGTGCAGTGAGGAATCGCATGAAGAATCAATGTTATCCTATCGTACATTGGCTACGTAGTTTTAAGGTACTTTTGAGTTATACAAGACATTAACCCAATTCGGTGCTCGATACTACTCCCAAAATAATCAATATAACTTTATGCTCAATTAACCCTTTACAAAGAAGCGACATTTAACTTTACTGAAGTACTTTTCAAAATTTTAGACACATTTATTGTCACGCCCCGAGCCTACACCCTGGGCGGGACTGGCACTCGAAGACCATTTATGGCCCCAAGCGAACCCTTGGCCTAGCTTACTTAACTCAGCGGAAGACTTAAACTTAACAAAGATAAGTTCATATAATAAACATGAATGTTATAAAGGAACATTCAATTGGCCATTAAGACAAACTCAAGTCTCAACTTGGAATAATGACAATGAAAAGACTAAAGAACTAACATATGACTGTCTATGAAGCCTCTAATAACAACTGAGATGGATATTGGGACAAACCCCACAACATCCTAATGAACTAAACTAGAAAACAATGAAATGGATTCTCCGAAATGCAAGGAGGCTCACCAACAAACTCGGAAATGCTCACTGGATCAACGATGCATCGGAATGCCGATCCTAGTTACCTGTGTATGCATCATAATACGATGCAGGCCAATTGGCATCAGTACATTGAATGTACGAGTATGCGAGTTGGAATGCTAAACAAAACATAGGCTTGAAAAGATTCTGAGAGAAACACTTACCTTGGCTCTTCTCAACTCATGAATACTTAACTGAACTCATTTCATTATAAAGCAGTTTAAAAGCAAGTGCAATATAAAGAAAAACTATTTAAAACGTGATGTCAACTCATAATCATAATATCATAAAAGACATACCATGCTTCCTCTCAAAGTCTACTTGTGCAATGCATGAATGAAGTCTCATACCCCCGTTCATACTAAGCAGAGCCTCTTGAGGAACCATGCAATTACTGATGTGGGAGTTTCTCTAACCGACAACTACCACTATGAGCCTAAGTGGTGATACAACGTTTTACCTAACGCTGCGAAGGATCATCCTATACCGTGCCGGGGGTATAGGAAGTTAACTCACTAAGTGGATCCACTAGTCTATTGTGAAAAGGATTCATCTAAACAGTATGACCCTTTTCTACCCATGATGGCTACATGGTTTATGGAGACTTGAGTTAATGTGAACTCGCATCCCCATATCGGTGCTCAATAATACTCCCAAAAATATAAAATTACTCTCATGTTTAAAAACATACTTCTTCTATGATTTGAGATTAGTGCTCAAAAACTTAGCTCAAAGGCTATCTTGGAAATCAAAGTTTCCCCTCTTGCTTAATTATGAACGCATTTACTCTTTTCTGAAAACTAGCCCGAAGGCTCTTTGGAAATCGAGGTTTCCTTTCTTATTTAAATGTGAAAACATTTAAAAACTTCTTTGGGAATACTTAGTTCCCTAATATCTTTTGAGAAATAAACTGAACTCTTTACTGTTTGCTTAACTTGAAACATTCAGTCTTAAAACGAAGTTAAAACATTTGTGAAAGACTTTTTGAAAATAAACTTTAAGATCTTATCTTGACTTAACTCTTGACTTCCCTTGACTTTGATCTTAACTGCTCTTGACTTGACTCTTAACTGATCTTGACTTGACTCTTAACTGATCCTTGAATTGAATTATGAATTCAAGGAATATGATTGGTGTTTGGAAAGATCTCATGTTGTTTAGGAATGATTTTAGATTGCTAAACATGAGAAAAGACCGAAATTTAAGATTCAAGGGTGGGTCCGCGACGTGGAGGCATAATTAAATTTTAGTTCTGAAAACGTCTTTTGACACAGAACACCTCGTGTCATCTCCGCGATGCGAAGCTAAAATTTTCAAATCTGGGTACAAGGCGCGCGACGCGCGGCCATCCTCTAATTTCGTCCGACGAAATTTCTTCTTCATTTTTCCAACCCCAATTCACCCAAACTCGGTCCTTTTTCTCAAATTACCTTTACATACAGATACCCAGCAAATGTACCTAAGAACCTAACTCAAAACGACTCTATAATGCGACGTAACAAACTGAAAAACTTCTCAATTCATCCCAATTCAAGAATTCATGTCAACATCAACTTTCTAACTCTTTTAGGACGAATTTTGCTGAACTAAACATGTTTGGCGTGTGGGTGAATCAACCCAACGCTATGAGAGACTCACATACCTTAGTAGGGATCACCCCCGACGAAATCCACAAGCAATCCACGACGATCTTGACGGATCCTGAACGTTCTTCTCCTTTCTCCTCTTTTCTCCTTTTGTTTTCTCTTCTCTCAAAACCCTAACTCTTTTTGCTAAAAGTGAAAACTGATATAACTCAGATTAGACCCCTAATTAATCACCAAAAACAAAATCAAATAAAAGGGTAAGGAAAAGACCAAACTACCCTTTCAAAATTCGGATTGAACTTTCCTTATTCCAACAGCCCAACTTCCAAAGGGAATAACTCACTCATACGAACTCGGAATTGCGCAAACTCTGCGGCGTTGGAAAGATAATTCCAAGAGATTTCCAACCATATCGGGAAATACACCTAAATCATCCTGATCTAGGAGTTATGACCATTTGAAGTTGACCAAAAACTCACTTTTCCTAACTTGACTAAATTTTCAGATTTTAATTTTTTCCAAAAATGACTATTTCTAATTATAAGCTTCTTCCTAGTTATTTCAAATTGCGATATGTTACAATATATCCCCCTTGGGAACATTCGTCCTCGAATGAGATCACTCTTACTAGGCTAAGGGTATAACATCAATCATTCAGTTCAATCACCCAACTAGCAAATGCAACACAACCTGTCAACTCATAAATTAAAGAGTACTAACAAGAAAATTAGTACCTTGATCCCCATATCTTCAGTTGGTACGATAAGTGAAATAGCTCCCATGCACTTCTTCAACATGGAGACATGAAATACCGGATGAACAAATGCTAACTCTTGTGGTAGTTCCAATTCGTAAGCTACCTTGCCAATCCTTTGGAAATTATGTAAGGACCTATATATTGGGGACTGAGTTTCCCCTTCTTACCAAACCTCATAACACTCTTCATGGATGGAACTTTCAAGTATACCCAATCACACAATCCACCTTTGATACCTCAAAACACTATCTCCCCCTTGTTCAAAAGCCACCACTTTTTTCTTATGAACACTTGCCTTTAATTCAAGAAATAAAGGATCTTGGTCTTTCTCGCCTTTTATTTCTGACACTAATGATGGTTTAGATCCATTCATCACCAGTATTATTCCTTCTGTGGAATCCATTAATCGAACTACTAATCGTGCCAGTCTATACACCTCTTGTGCTAACTTTTTCTTACCTTCCTCAAAATGGGCGGTACAATCCATAAACAATCTATTCAAGGCATCAGCAATAACACTAGTCTTACCTGGGTGATAAAGAATATTCATGTCATAATCTTTGAGTACCCTAACTACACTCTGTGTCTGAGATTAAGCTCTTTCAACTTTTACAATTCCATTGGTGCCATTGGCGGAATAGAGATAGGACGAGTATCTAGAATGATGTCTATGTCGAAGTCTATTTCTCTCTCAGGAGGGACTTCGGGAAGATCATCTGGGAAGACTTCTGGGAACTCCTTTACTATTGAGACTGAAACTGACTGAATAAGAGGTATCTCAACACTTGAGGCTTTAACTCAGACTAAGTGATATACACACCCCTTCGAAACTAACTTTCTTGCCTTAAGGTACAAAATTAAACTACCCTTAGGCACTGCTGAACTACTACTCCACTCTATGACTGGCTCATTAGGAATCTGAAACTTGACTCCTCGAGTTCTACAATCAACTGAGGCATAACAGGCATGAAGCCAGTCCATACCAAGAATGACATCAAAATCTACCATTTCTAACTCAACTAAATCAGTCATGGTACTCTTGTGATTGACAGAAACAGGACAATCACGATATACTCTCTCTCTGCTAGAATAAATTCACCAACAGGGGTAGAAACAATAAATGGTTCACTAAGTTGCTGAGGAATAATATCAAAATTCATAGCAACACATGGAGTTACAAAAGATAAACTCACTCCTGCATCAAGCAAGGCATAAACAGAAAGGTCAAAGACTTGAATCATACTAGTGACAATATCTAGCGCATCCTCTTGCTCTTGGCGACTGTTGATAGCATATAAGCGGTTTGTTCCTCCACCCGTACCATTTCCTTGCATGTTCTTTGGGCACTCTTTCATGAAGTGACCCTCTTTTCCACACTTCAAGCAACCTGTCTGGCCCTGACGACACTTTCCTGGGTGGGCTCTACCACACCAAGCACATGTAGGAGCTCGGTTACCTCTTTGTGCCACACTATCCTGAGACTGTGCAGGTCCAGCTCTGAAGTTCTTTTAATTTTGTCCAGTATACTCATCTTTATTTTTGGGTGCAGGTGCACTAGCAGATGATGGAGCAGGTCCCTTCTGTTTCTGTTGGAAAGATGACTGGTTGGCATTACTCTTCTCCTGCCTGGACTCATTCCTTGTCTTAGCCCTCTTGTTCTTGAACTCCTCTCTATCTCTCAGTTTCTCTTCCTCAACCTGCTGCACATAGACCATTAACCTCAAAATGTCCATGTCCCCAATAAGCATTGCTGCCCGGCCCTCTTTACATGATAGACGGCCCAATCCAGCAACAAACAAGCTCATTCTATTATGCATGTCCTTAACCATCTCCAGAGCATAACGGGATAGTTGGGTGAACTTCAACCCATATTCATGAACACTTAGAGAATCCTGGTTAAGTGTAAGAAACTCATGTACCTTGGCCTCTTTCAGTTATCGGGGAAAGAAATGCCTCAAGAAAGCTTCCTCAAAATAGGCCAAACTCGCAGGTGGTGCATCCTCAGCTCTACCCTCCTTCCATTGGTCAAACCAAGTCCTAGCAACACTCTTCAACTGATATGCAGCTAACTCAACTCGTTCAATGTCAGCAACATACATCACCTCGAATACCTTTTTTCAGTTCTTCAGTGCAATTCTCTGGATCCTCAATAGTGCTCGAACCAGTGAAACTTGGGGGATTCATCCTCAAGAACTCATGAATCCTCAAACTGTCAGCCCCTTCTTGTCGAGCTCCTCTTTGCTGATCAACCTGGTTAGTCACAGCTTGACTCAGCATCCTAATTGCCTCTCTGAACTCAGCATTTGTAACTTCTCCTTGAGGTTGCACTTCAGGTGCATTGGATAACTCTTGTCCCTCAACATTTCTCCTAGTTGGACGACCCATGACTGCTCTCCGTGGAGGCATGGCTGTCTGAAAACACGCGCAAGCACGACTTAGAGGGAAACTTTATAGAGATAAACTCTAACGCACGAAGTGAGTATGAAAGAAGTGAGGAATTTCCTAAATGTTGCAGCCTCCTAATTATAGATGTGGCGCGCTTCACACCGATAAATAGGACTCTAAAGACACGGCTTCATAGATTCCCTAGGACTCTTGAACTCTGTGCTCTGATACCAAGTTTGTCACTCCCCGAGCCTACACCCTAGGCGGGACTGGCACTCGAAGACCATTGATGGACCCAAGTGAACTCTTGGCCTGGCTTAATTAACTCAGCAGAAGACTTAAACACAACAAAGATAAGTTCATATAATAAACTGGAATATTATAAAGGAATATTCAACTAACCATTAAGGCAAGCTCAAGTCTCAACATGGAATAATGAAAATGAAAAGACTAAAGAACTGACATCTTACTGTCTATGAAGCCTCTAATAACAACTGAGATGGATGTTGGGACAATCCCCACAACATCCTAATGAACTAAACTAGAAAATAATGAAATGGATTCTCCGTAATGGAAAAAGGCTCACCAACAGACTCTGAACTACTCACTGGATCAACGATGCGTCGGAATGCCGATCCTAATTACCTGCGTCAGCATCATAATACGATGCAGGCCACTGGCATCAGTACATTGAATGTACGAGTATGTGAGTTGGAATGCTAAATATAACATAGGCTTGAAAAGTTTATTTGAAAAACACTTACCTTGGCTCTTCTCAACCCATGAATACTTAACTGAACTCATTCCATTATAATGCAGTTTAAAAGCAATTGCAATATAAAGAAAAGTTGTTTAAAACGTAATGTCAACTCATAATCATAATATCATAAAAGCCATGCCATGCTTCTTGTCAAAGTCTACTTGTGCAATGCATGAATGAAGTCTCATTCCCCCATTCATACTAAGCAGAACCTCTTGAGGAACCATGCAATTACTGTTGTGGGAGTTTCTCTAACCGACAACCACCACTATGAGCCTAAGTGGTGATACAACGTTTTACCTCACGCTGCCAAGGACCATCATATACTTTGCCGGGGGTATAGGAAGCTAACTCACTAAGTGGATCCACTAGTCTATTGTGAAAAGGATTCATCTAAAGAGTATGACCCTTTTCTACCCATGATGGCTACATGGTTTATGGAGACTTGAGTTAATGTGAACTCGCATCACCATATCGGTGCTCAATACTACTCCCAAAAATATAATATTAGATCTTATGTTTAAAAACATACTTCATCTGTGATTTGAGATTAGTGCTCAAAAACTTAGCTCAAAGGCTATCTTGGAAATCAAAGTTTCCCCTCTTGCTTAATTATGAAAGCATTTACTCTTTTCTAAAAACTAGCCCGAAGGCTCTTTGGTAATTGAGGTTTCCTTTCTTATTTAAATGTGAAAATATTTAAAAACTTCTTTGGGAATACTTAGTTCCCTAATATATTTTGAGAAATGAACTCAACTCTTTACTCTTTGCTTAACTTGAAACTTTCAGTCTTTAAACAAAGTTAAAACATTTGTGAAAGACTTTTTGAAAAACAGCTTTAAGAACTTATCTTGACTTAACTCTTGACTTCTCTTGACTTTGATCTTAACTGCTCTTGATTTGACTCTTAACTGATCTTGACTTGACTCTTAATTGATCCTTCAATTGATTTATGGATTCGAGGATTATGATTAGTATTTGGAAAGATCTCATGTTGTTTAGGAATGATTTTAGATAGCTAAACATGAGAAAAGACCGAAAATCAAGATTCGAAGGTGGGTCCGCGATGCGAAAGCATAATTAAATTTTGGTTCCAAAAACGTATTTTTAGGCAGAACACCTCGTGTCAGCTCCGCGACGTGAAGCTGAAATGTTCAAATCTGGGTACTAGGCGTGCGACGCGCGGCCACCTTCTAATTTCGTCCGACGAAATTTCTTCTTCATTTTTCCAACCCCAATTCACCCAAACTCGATCCTTTTTCTCAAATTACCTTTACATACAAATGCCCAGAAATTATACCTAAGAACCTAACTCGAAAAGACTCTATAATGCGATGTAACAAACTCAAAAATTTCTCAATTCATCCCAATTCAAGAACAACATTCAAATTCAAGAATTCATGTCAAGAACATTAACTTTTAAACTCTTTTAGAACGAATTTTGCTGAACTAAACATGTTTAGCGCGTGGGTGAATGAACCCAACGCTATGAGAGACTCACATACCTTAGTAGGGATCACCCCCGATGAAATCCACAAGCAATCCACGACGATCTTGATGGATCTTGAACGTTCTTCTCCTTTCTCCTCTTTTCTCCTTTTCTTTTCTCTTCTCTCAAAACGCTAACTCTTTTTGGTAAAAGTGAAAATTGATATAACTCAGCTTAGACCCCTAATTAATCACCAAAAACTAAATCAAATAAAAGGGTAAGGAAAAGACCAAACTACCCTTTCAAAATTCGGATTGAACTTTCCTTATTCCAACAGCCCAACTTCCAAAGGGTATAACTCACTCATACGAACTCGGAATTGTGCAAACTCTGCGGCGTTGGAAAGATAATTACAAGATATTTCCAACCATATTTGTAAATACACATAACTCATCCTGAGTTAGGAGTTATGACCGTTTGAAGTTGACCAAAAACTCACTTTTCCTAACTTAACTAAATTTCCAGTTTTTAATTCTTTCCAAAAATGACTATTTCCAGTTATAAGTTTTTTCCTAGTTATTTCAAATTGCGAGATGTTACACTTGCATTCTTAGAATATGCACTTATGTATTTATCTTTCAAACCCAAGATCGATATGGGTATATATACATATATATATTTACATTAAATTTAAATGAATCCGGAGTTTTGTAATTAGGATATGTAGGGATTTTTAGAGGTAAAAGAAGTTTATAGGAGTTAATAAAGAGAGGGGAAACATAATCACGACTTATAGGAACATGCACCGAATGAAATAGGAAAAAAATACCCCCACAACGCCTGGCGTACTGGTGGCGCACCGCGCCAGGCCCCCAAGTACTAGGGCTGAGTTTAGGTGCACTACTGGCGCGCCGCTCAAGGTCTCAAAGTACTGGGGCTAGTTTTGGGCGTACTGGTGGCGCGCCACCCCATCCCTTCCCCAACATTTTTTGACGAATTCTTTTGGTAAAATTAAAGCTTCAAATTAGTTTAGAGTAGGGAAATTTCTCCAGAACTCTTCTTGTTTCTCAAACCCAAAGTTAATGCATGAAAACTTTCACATGATTCCTTCTTAAACATAACTTTACAAATCCATAGGGTTAATGTGATTCAAGCATGGATGACATAACAAGACTCTAAATAGAACAAGAAAATCAACCTCAATTTTTAAAGAACGAAATTCAATACCAAGAATCATGGACGATACTTTAGATGTAACAATTTCTTGACTAAATACAGATGTAAAGAATGAGGACAAATAATGTCACGCCCCGAGACTACCCCCGAGACGCGGACACGGGACCTAGGACCACAAGTGATCCCAAGCTAACCCTGCTGGCATGATCATGAGCATACTAAAGATAATAAACTGATGCGGAAGCTAAATCATAAGT
>JAJOOO010007639.1:0-19994 GCA_029582685.1 Solanum piurae
ACTTTAAATATTTGTTTAAAGGTTTATAATTGATAACCAACCTGGGGACACCTCGTTCCCTTTCTGCAGCATTATTTACATAAAAAGTCGTACAAGACCAAGGAGATTTTGAAGGTTTTATCAAACCCTTTTGTAATAAATTATCAATTTCTTTTTTGCAAAATTCTACCAATTCGGCGTTCATCTGACAAGGGCGAGATTTTGTCGGAATATCATTCTCAGAGAAATCATCTTCATATGGAAGAGTAACAATATGCTTTTTACGATTCCAAAAAGCGCTAGGATGATCAACACAAATATCAATAGCGATTTGTTCGGAAATTAAATTAATTTTTTCCTGTACTTTAACCGTTTTTAAAGTATCAAATATATTTATGCTAAATAATTGAAGTTGCAAAGAGTCCACATGTTTTTGTTTCATATTAATTAAAGCATTAATATCGCGTGAAATAGGATCAGTGATGAAGGTATAACTAACATTTTGATCGTTATATGTAGCTGAAAACCCTTTAGCAGTTATGCTAGTAAATGGATAAATAGCATTGAATGTTAATACGAAACACTCTTGGTTTATTAAAATATGTTCTAATATGTTTGATAGACAAATTTCAAATTGATTTTGCAAATGGTGGACTTTATATGGTCTCTCGGTGAAAATTTTACCTGAATCATTTTAGAATTTATATTCTGAATGGGTAGATAGATAAAAAATTCAAAAGATATTGACCCACATTTTTATAATGGCCACTAATAAAACGATAAGGCCAACAATGCTTTTGGCCTCTACTAACTTTTACTTTATAAAAGTATTTTGTTCCATTACATGTGACCGACATATGAGACCTGCTTTAATCTTTATTAAAGTTTCTTCAGATATGTCAAAGACACCAATGGCATCTACTCATAGTAACTTAGTATGATACAGTTCAACACAAAAAGTCTAGCATATCATTTAGGCTAAATACATAAAAGAAAGTAAAAAAAAAAACAATTACCTGGAGATGAGCTCCAAACCAGCTGATGTTCAAACCCAAATTGAAAGCTTTTTATTCAAACTTTAAACTTACAATCAAAATATTACAAAAGTAGAGAGAGATATATAGAGAGAGGGGGTTCTTAAACCTTTCTCTAACTAAACTCACTTAGTCCCCTTATATAGGAATAGGGGAAATCTTAGAAAGATAAATTATTAAAAAGATATTGGCCCACACTTTTATAATGGCCACTAATAAAACGATAAGGCCGACAGTGCTTTTGGCCTCTACTAACTTTTACTTTATAAAAGTATTTTGTCCTATTACATGTGGCCGACATATGTGACCTGCTTTAATCTTTATTAAAGTTTCTTCATTATGCTATCCGTAGGGTCTTCAAACTTTGTTTTTTCCCTTGACAGCTGTAGCGGTGCTGAAAGATTCTTCCACATGTTCTTGGAATATTTTGAAGAGAGCATCGATGTCGACTTCTTCAGTGCTATCAATATCTTGACCTTCACCAGTTATACACGTGGCGTCATCATCTTCATTAGTATGACTAGCAGATGTCATTCAGATATCATCTTTAATATCTATGTCAAGATTTTTCATTAGATCTTTCTTGAATTCTTCCATATACAATGTTATGGCTTCTGATTTAGAGATCAAACCTTTCTTCATTTGAAGTTTCCTTGTGATCTATTTGAATGGATTGAGATCACTTATCACCTGTGGTTCCGACATAGTAATATCATAATATATACTAATTTTATCATTTATTGAGTCAAGAATTTCTTGACCATGAGTCTTCCCTCCAGAGTTTTCTGTATTAACTTACTCCAGAACTTAATATAAAATGTTCTTTGTAAGTAAGAAAATCCATCAAAAATAGTATTAACTTCTACTGACCATTTCATGATCCAAGGAATAGAAAATTCTATAAAGAAATACATTAGTGACATTCCTTCAAAGAATATGTTATCATGTTGTAAACTTATGATTTTCGGGGAGATATCTACCCATTTAGAATATAAATTCTTGTATGATTCAGGTAAAATTTTCACCGAGGGACCATATAAAGTCCACCATTTGCAAAACCAATTTGGAATTTGCCTGTCAAACATATTAGAACATATTTTAATAAATCATGAATGCTTCAGATTGCTTACCTTGTCAACAAGGATCATCTCTTCACAACGCCTTTCATAAACTATGCCTAAGCACGCTTGAATTACTAGATACTAAAAATCTATGACTCTGATACCAAAACAAAATGGATCATAAAAGAAATTATTACATTAGTCCTTGATTCAATAAGGTCATTATAGAATTCTGGTATCAGAGCCATAGACTTTTAGTATCTAGTAATCCAGGCGTGCTTAGACATGGTGTATGAAAGACGTTGTGAAGAGATATTCTCATACTACCCTAGTCACTACTTAACATATTAATGCCTTGGTTAAACAGAGCTCGTCTCCAGGTACTTTTTTTTTTAACTTTCTTTTATGTATTTAGCCAAAATGATAGACTAGATTTTTTGTGTTGAACTGTATCATACTAAGTTGCTATGAGTAGATGGCGTTGGTGTCTTTGACATATATGAATTGAACAGTAAGACTATAATCCCAGTAATTGTATTTTATCGCGATTTTTTGTTCGGGGTGGATATAATCCATTTCTTTCAAGGGCCAATATCTGCACACAAGCACTTATCAATTTTCCATAAGTATAATTATCAACCGCATTTAATGTCCCTATGGGTCAATATGAATGGAACATTATGCCGTTTGGGTTCAAGAACGCTCCATCCTGAATGGGTAGATATCTCCCAGAAAGTCATAAGTTTACAACATGATAACATATTCTTTGAAGGAATGTCACTAATGTATTTAATGAAATCCATAAATTCCTTATACGTAGGGTAATCTTTTCTCTTGCCAGTGTTGAAACTCACATGACCCTGTAGCTGAGAGTAATATCTCATAATGCAGTAATAATTTCTTTTATCCATTGGTTTATGTGCAAACATGTTCATAACTTTATCTCTGTAATAGAAAGAGATTTTACAAAACACAATGGATCGCTCAGTAGACTTAAGGGGCTTTTACAAATTTTTGGTAATCTAGACCAAGGGTTTATGAAATTGACAGTATTGTGTTAGAACACCACCATATTCGTTAATACTACTTCTGATGGATTTCCTTGCTTACAAAGAACATTTTATACTAAGTTCTGGAGTAAGTTATTACAAAAGACCCCGGAAGGGAAGGCTCATGGTCAAGAACTTCAAACGGTAAAAGATCTGGAGATAAGAACTCAGATTATTGATAAGATCAGTAATACTGCATCTACCTCTAAAACTGATATAGTAGAAGAAATTCCAACCAAAAAAGGTTCATACACCATGGTTGAAGTTCAAAACCTCTAATGAATCTCAAAATCAAAAGGGGCAAATAAAGCTTGCCACCTTGCAAACATTGTCTTCTAGACTAACTAGATCTGATTCGTCTTATATCTCTCCTGTTGATTATTATTGAATGAGCAACCCTCCCTAAAAATAATATTAACGATGAGATTTTATAAATTGATTAGTTAAAATGATGGAACTGTAAAAATAATTTTTTTTGATTCTATCGTTTTGCCTAATAAGTTTGATATCTACTGTTAAAAACAATACCGCAACACTTAGATCAGTCTACTGAGCGATCCGTTTTGCATCTAAATTGTCGGATAGTATTACTAATAAAACTCAAGACGCCACGTGTATAGTTGGTGAAGGTCAAGATACATTGTTTTCTGGCATATTTTTCTGAGATTTTATTGATGGGTATACATATAGGCAAATTTATACAACAATTAAAAGCTTTGACATAGAAGAGAGTCTGAAAGATTCTCTATACAAAATAATGCTAAACTCTGATTCAGGAAAATCAGAGCACTCTTTTAATAGACTATAATTACAGAAAAGAACTTCATGGTTATGATTATATGCTTGAAACTGAAGTTGTATGCATATGTTATAGAATTTATTACAAACTTTTACACACTTTAAATCGATGCTCTAGAAGGCACCTGTACAATATAATCAACATGAGAGATATAAGAAGAATTATAATAATAATAATAATAATAATAATAATAATAATAATAATATTTAAAGCCTATGGACTTATCGCAAGATTTTGAAGATAAAATAGAAAGTACCGGTGATTTTAAAAATCAGGTTTCTTCAGAGTTTAATAAACTCAAAGGCTATCCCAAGAAAAATAGTGGTTATGCCACCATGATCTGGCCATGGCTCTGTATGACGGATTACCATAATTACCTCTGCTCGGGGTTGTTCTTCCCCTTCCTCTTCCCCTGACGTGAATCCAAGGTGGATCCATCCTGCACACAGTGGATCCACGGAATAGAAAATTCAATGAAAAATAGATTTACATGATCAAGGACCTGACGGTAGTCCGCCTTGTCAAAGATCAAGCAATTCAGCATCCTTAGAGGTAGTCCAACTACATAAGAATCAAAATATACAAGAATTTTGGCATAGTTTCTCGGACTGCATAGTGAGGATTTTACGTGAGCAAAGGGTCTGTCTGGAATTTGATAAGTACATCTTATTAAGCCCATGTGTCTGGTGGTTCTAACCGGGTATAAGGCACCCTACTTATCAAACTCCTTTTTGGGCTGAAAACCTCGGTTGACCAAATGGAGCCACTAAGAGTAGTACTAGATCCGACTGTACCTCGATCTCAGAACTAAGTCGAGAAGTCATACTAAAATTCCTTTATATTTAAATAAAGCTTAGATCTGTTCATGGTCTATATAGGAGAGAAGTTAGTTATTCGACATAGATATGAGATCTTTAGCCAGACATAGTCCTGGCTAGGAGAGACATACTAAAACAAAAGAGGAGAAAATAAAATACTTTATGAAGGACTTGTCACCAAAGCCGAAGAACTCTGAAGAACTGATCGATTTATTTATTTATTATCGGAGATCGGATTAGTGCTTATAAGAGAAAGCTTTACAATGATTTACAAAAAAAGAGAGCAATTATGATTTTTCTGATTCCCTACTCTAAAGAAAGACTAATGCTTAAATAGACAAAATAAAAAATATAAGGAATCTATGTACAGTGAAAAAGGAATCTGGGTCCCTGAATATTATATTTACTATTGAGTGGGGGCAGCAACAATGTATCTCCTGTTGAGTGGGATCACCTTCACATGGTTATGTTTCCATCTTTATGTCGTGTCTTTTCCTTTATATAAGGTTTTCATTTTTTATGGGAAATCTTCCGCATCTTGTAATTCTGTGGCCGACAACATATTTTCTGACTCGGCCCGCTGTGATTCTTCGACCTCATTGCTGGTTTCACTCCGCATTGAAGTGTCTGATTTATCTATCTAAGTTATAGTTTGAAGTAAATGTTTTCTTTCTTCTTCTAAATTGAATCATTTTATCTTTATCACCTTCTTGAAAAGATATCCGTCTGGCAATATGTCGTACGGAGGTGTCCTCAATAATTTGTGTAGGACGAATTGTATTATAATCATTAATTTTTTACCTAATCGAGTCCAAAAGTTCTTGAACAATTAATTGCTTGGTCTTGGGATCTTGCTTCATGAGTTTATCCTATAAATTATTGTAATAGGTCCTGTATAGGCAAGGAATATTTTCCTCGGTGAACCCTACTTCAGGGGTCCATATGTGGATCCACGGAATAGAAAATTCAATGAAAAAATAGATTTGATTTATTCTTTCCAACCAACAAACGTGATTGTCATGATATAATCGATTTAGGTCAGGAGACAGTTTAGTCCATTCTTTATATAAACTTAAAAATGGTTCTGATAAGATCTGAACTGTTGGACCGTGGTATGACCACCAACTTATAAACCAATTTGGAATTGGCTCAACAAAAAATCTTTGCGCACACTTTTACGAATCAAGTGTGTTTATGCTTATCATTGTTATAATATAGCACTTTATTAAATGCTTGGCTATAATCCCAATAAGTAAAACTCATTTTGGTATTGTTGAGATTTATCTGTATTTCTTTGATGGCTGACATACCCCAGTTTTCAACAGATATAATATGTTTAATAATGATTTTAGAGAAGTTATAACTCTTCTCATGTGGGTTATTACTCATGCATGAAAAGTGTTGAAATTCTGCACTTCCTGAACTTATTAAAATTTGTTCGTAATATCATCGAGTTTTATATGACTCCCTTGGATAATATAATCCGTTAACAAGGTACCTTTGGAATATCTTCCAAGGTTCATCTTTTCGCTTGAGATCAGAATTTTCCAGAAGAAATATCATTTCCTTTTTCTGCAATTTTTCGTAAGATCTGATATCATCAGAATCTTCCTTGATAATAGAAACAAAAATATCCTTTTGCTTCTTGCCTTCCAGGTAGGCCTGCATATGAGCATATAATTGACTGTCCTTAGGAATATCTTCTAAATTAACCAATTGCTGTGAACTACATGAAGACTCTTCCTGGGAAGAAGTCTTTTTTATCAAAGTTCTTTTTCCCATTTGTATAACTGGGGAATTTGAGTCGGATTTGTATGATAATCCTTGCGATGATCTGGCCATGGTCCGTATGACGGATTACCATAATTACCTCTGTTCGGGGCTGTTCTTCCCCTTCTCTTCCTTTGACGTGAATCCAAGGTGGATCCATCCCGCACACATAACACCTTTTCGTTATCATTCTGAAAAATAATCTGTCAGATATTCATCTAAATAGTATTATATCTGAATATGAGCAAAATCTTCACTAAATATTTTATCGATAATATTCTGAATAATATAATTTTTCATATCTCTAGGTAAAGGTGCAAGAACCCTCCGTATAGTAACAAGAGTTGCATTATCAAGAAAGATTTGGAAAAACATAATTATTGAATGTGTTCCTTGGATAAGAAATCCGGTAAAGAGTTGTCAACTCCCTTTTTATACTAAATTTCAAAATCAAAAGGGGCTAATTGCGCTTGCCACCTGGAGAATATCAATTTCAAAGCATCATGCTTGAAATCTTTGTCAAACATAAATTTGACCGATTGAGCGTCAGTTTTTATCAAAAACTTTTGGTTGTATAAATCTTCATGAAATTTTAGAACGCACTTAACGATGGTTAGCATTTCATGCGCTACCGTCGCATATTTCTTTTGGGCTTCATTCCATTTGCCTGAATGAAACCCGATCAAATATTCATTTTTATCATGGGGATTAATCTGTTTGAGAATCCCACCATATCCAATGTTGGACGCATCCGTCTCAATAATCTTTTGCCAAGCAGGGTTGGCTAGAGCTAAGCACGACAGTGATTAAACCGCCGCTTGATTTATTTGACCAAGTTGGTAAGACTTTCAGTCCAAGGAGACTTATGATCCTTCTTTAGCCTATCATATAACGGGGTCAAGTCTCTAGATAGATGTTTATAAAATGGGGAGATATAATTTAAACTTCCCAAGAATCTCTGTAACTGAGTCTTGTCTGTAATAACATCAGGAAACGTGTCAGCAAAATCAATAGCTCTTTGAATGGGGGTAATCTTTCCCTAGAAGATTTGATGCCCTAAAAATCGAACATCTGTTTGGAATAAACTCATTTTGGGTTTTGAAATAACCAAACCATTTTGTATCACAACTTTTTTGAATATATCAAGATGCTTGATATGCATTTCAAATGTCTTTGAAAATACTAGAATGTCATCGATATAAACGATAATAAAATCCATGTATGGGTTGAAAATATCATTCATAATTTCCTGAAATTTAGAAAGGGCGTTTTTCAAACCAAAAGGCATGACATTCCATTCGTATTTTCCAAATGGAACATTAAAAGCAGTTCTATAAGAATGTTCTTTGAAGATTTGAATTTGCCAATACCTGATTTTAAATCAAATTTGGAAAATATATTGGCATCGTATAATCTGGACAACAAATCCTTTTTATTTGGAATAGGATACCTAATCCACGTCAAATATTTATTAAAAGGCTTATAGTTGATAACCAATCTTGGAACACATCGTTCTCTTTCGACCGCGTTATTAACATAGAAGGAAGTGCATGACCAATGATACTTGGATGATTTTATCAGACCCTTTTGTAAGAGATTATCAATCTCAGTCTTGCAGAAGTCTACTAATTCAGTGTTCATTTGACAAGATCGAGATTTACTAGGAATATCATCCTCAGAAAATCCTTCTTCATATGGAAGAGTCACAATATGCTTCTGGCGATTCCAAAAAGCACTGGGATGATCTGCGCAAATGTCAACGGCAATCTGCTCGGAAATTAATTAATTTTTTTCCTTTACCCTAGCAAATTTCAAAGAGTCGAATATACTGATACTGAATAGCTCCAGTTGTAAAGAGTTCACGTGACACTGCTTCATAGTAATCAAGGCATTAATATCTCTGGTTACCAGATCTGTAACAAACGAATATGTTATCTCATTATCTATAATTGGCCGAAAAACCTTTCGCGTTGATTCTTGTAAAAGGATAAATTGCATTTATGAAAGAAGTACCAAATATAATTGGAGGGTACAGATGAATTTTAACCAAAAAGAAGAAGTGAGGAATGCAGATTTTATTCTGACAAATTTTTGCATTTGGCAACTTATACTCTATATCAAGAGCATGCCCTGAGGCGGATTTAACCCGATGAGTAGTTTTCTGAAAATACTTTGTTGGTACTAAGCCTTCCTGAATACAGCTAACATCTGCACCACTATCAATCATGGCAATGTTAGTAATCGAGAAACTATTATTAATTTAAATAGTACATTTAACATACCATTTGTGAGCCATTACAATCTGCATCATTCCTAAAAGAAAATTTTGTTTAGGATCAAAAGTAGTAGCATCATGTTCATTTTCAACCCAATTTCCTTTATTTTTATCAAAACATTCTTCCGAATTATGAACCTCAATCTGAGTAATCTGGTGATCACAAATCAACTGATTTTGTTTGAGCGATTTAATCTCCTTTTTCAAATTTTCAACTTCAGTATTTAAATCATTGAAAGAAGAACCATTTCAAGAAAAAGTATTTCTTTTTAAAAGACGACCATCAACCTCTTTTAAAGAGTAAGGAGCAGATTATTCAAAATCACCGTTCTTCTTAGTTTCAAAAGGTTTGAAAGAACTTGAGCTGGCTTCATTACAAGTAGCCAAATTAATAATTTTTTTACGAAGCTTACTATCAGTAATTTCTTTTGAAAGCTCAATACCATTATCAAAAGTGATAGTGTTCATACTAAAATCTTGAAATTGCGATTGAAGTTTGTAAATTTCGTCATCTTCGCAATTGCAATCATAACCCTGAAAAGTATCACAAGGATTAGCACGATTATCATCATTATCAGAAGAACTAAATAATTTGATATTTGAACCTGAATCAGATTCGTAGTCATCGTCCGATCCTGAGGTGTATAATAAGTTGTATACCTCTCATAGGTGTCTGTATCAAGTTCCAAAGTTTTCAACTTGTTTAACTTGCAATTGGGGGTAATATGCCCAAGTTTACCACACTTGTAGCATTTTACTTTAGCAAGATCTCTTCTAGATATGTCTTTGGTAAATCTTTTTGATGTACGAGAGCTCTTTCTAGCTTTGCATTCTTCTTTGGATCTACGCCTATGCCTAGATCTATTTCTCCCGTTTGAATGATCAGTTTTAGAGGAGCTGCAATATTTATCCTTATTTTGTTCTTTAGCAACGGGATTAGGTAGCCCAAACTGCTCACAAATATCTCCCAACTGAGATCTTTGCCTAAGCTTATCCATCTTAAGTTGTCTAGCCATTTTTAGTTCGTTGCACAAGTTTAATCCTTGTGTGCAAGTCCCTATAATCTTTTCGTAACTCATAGTGGCATAAGGAATTTCACTTTGATTTCCCTTTAGAGTTTTTCGAACTCTTTTGGCAAATAGAGGGGGAAGCCCATCTATAAACTTGGCTTTCCAATAGTCAACCTTGTTTTCGGGTAATTCCGTAACCCTACTGAGATAGGCATCTTTATACCACCTGAAATATTCCTAGGTCTGACATCGCAAGGATCGATCAAGTAATTCAGCATCTTTAGAGGTAGTCCAACTACATAAAAATCAAAATATACAAGAATTTTGGCATAGTTTCTCGGCCATTTTTCAAACCAAACGGAATGACATTCCATTATGCGGTGGCTACCGATGCAGGGATTGATAATCATATGAGTAATAACCCACATGAGAAGAGTTATTTTACATCCCTGCATCGGTAGCCACCGCATGAAGAGAAAACGATTTAAGATTATTTAGAAGAAGTAAGAAAAAATTTAATTCAAACTATAACTCAGATAGATAAATCAGACACTTCAATGTAGAGTGAAACCAGCAATGAGGTCAAAGAATCACAGCAGGCCGGGTCAGAAAATATGTTGTCGGCCACAGAATTACACGATGCGGAAGATTTCTTACAAAAAATGAAAGCCTTAGATAAAGACAAAGACACGACATAAAGATGGAAACATAACCATGTGAATGCGAGCCCACTCAACAGGAGATACACTGTTGCTGCCCCCACTCAACAGTAATTATACTTTAAACTATAACTCAGATAGATAAATCAGTGGTCGAAATAGTAAAGATGAACCTTGGAAGATATTCCAGAGGTACCTTGTTAACGAATTATATTATCCAGGGGAGTCATATAAGACTCGATAATATTATGAAGAAATCTTAATAAGTTCAGAAAGTGCAGAATTTCAACACTTTTCATGCATGAGTAATAACCCATATGAGAAGAGTTATAAATTCTCTAAAATCATTATTAAACATATAATATCTGTTGAAAACTGGGGTATGTCAGCCATGAAAGAAAGACAGATAAATCTCAACAATACCAAAATGAGTTTTACTTATTGGGATTATATCCAAGTATTTAATAAAGTGCTATATTATAACAATGATAAGAATAAACACACTTGGTTCGTAAAAGTGTGCACAAAGATTTTTTGCTGAGCCAATTCCAAATTGGTTTAAAAGTTGGTGGTCATACCACGGTCCAACAATTCAGATCTTACCAGAACCATTTCTAAGTTTATATAAAGAATGGACTAAAGTGTCTCCTGACCTAAATCAATTATATCATGACAATCACGTATGTTAGTTGGAAAGAATAGATCAAATCTATTTTTTCATTGAATTTTCTATTTCGTGGATCCACATATGGACCCCTGAAGTAGGGTTCACCAAGGAAAATATTCCTTGCCTATAATGGACCTATTACAATAATTTATAGGATAAACTCATCAAGCAAGATCCCAAGACCAATCAATTAATTGTTCAAGAACTTTTGGACTCAATTAGAGAAAAAATTAATGATTATAATACAATTCGTCCTACACAAATTATTGAGGACACCTCCGTACGACATATTGCCAGACGGGTCTTTTTTCAAGAAGGTGATAAAGATAAAATGATTCAAGATTATTTAGAAGAAGTAAGAAATTTTTTACTTCAAACTATAACTTAGATAGATAAATCAGACACTTCAATGCGGAGTGAAACCAGCAATGAGGTTGAAGAATCACAGCGGTCTGAGTCAGAAAATATGTTGTCGGCCACAGAATTACAAAATGCGAAAGATTTCCTATAAAAAATGAAAGCCTTAGATAAAGGCAAAGACATGACATAAAGATGGAAACATAACCATGTGAAGGCGATCCCACTCAACAGGAGATACATTGTTGCTGCCCCCACTCAACAGTAAATATACTGTTCAGGGACCCAGATCCCTTTTCACTGTACATAGATTCCTTTTGTTTTTTATTTTGTATATTTAAGCATTAGTCTTTCTTCAGAGTAGGGTATCAGAAAAATCATAATCGCTCTCTCTTTTTGTAAATCATTGTAAAGCTTTCTCTTATAAGCACTGTTCCGATCTCCGATAATTAATAAATAAACTAGAAAGTTCTTCAGAGTTCTTAGGCTTTGGTGACAAGTCCTTCATAAGGTATTTTATTTTCTTCTCTTTTGTTTTAGTATGTCTCTCCTAGCCAGGACTATGTCCGGCTAAAGATCTCATATATATGTCGAATAACTAACTTATCTCCTATATAGACCATGAACAAATCTAAGCTTTATTTAAATATAAAGGAATTTTAGTATGGCTTCTCGACTTGGTTCTGAGATCGATGTATAGTCGGATCTAGTTCTACTCTTATTGTCTTTGCCTTAGTGGCTCCATTTGGTCAGCCAAGGTTTTCAGCTCAAAAAGGAGTTTGATAATTAGGGCGCCTCATGCCCGGTTAGAACTACCAGACATATGGGCTTAATAAGATGTACATATTAGATTCTAGACGGACCCTTTGCTCAGGTAAAATCCTCACCATGAAGTCCGAGAAACTATGCCAAAATTCTTGTATATTTCAATTCTTATGTAGTTGGACTACCTCTAAGGATGCTGAATTGCTTGATTTTTGATTGGGCGAACTACCGCCAGGTCCTTGATCCTGTAAATCTGATATCAGAGCCTAGAAGAACTTATCATGGTATATATGAGATGGAGGTGAACTATTTGACATAGATATGATCTCTTCATCGGATTAACAATACATGGTTTCTCCTCTGTTGTAAGGCTGATGAAAATTTAGTGGTTGAAAGAGTTAAGATCGACCCACGAACTAATATAGTTCAGGTGAATGATGATGTTTTTGATAAGGATATTCCTTCGGTCTCCGAGCTGGAGTTTGATTTAAACGATTCTTAATGTTTTCACAACAAATTAATTTTAGCCCAGGTTCACTCGAAAGAAAACATATTCGTAAGGAATTTTTGATGAAAAATGGAATCAATTTAAAACTTGGTTCTTTGATGCTTATAGCAAGGATGATCTTAATTGCATCTTCCAAGAGTTTTATGAAACTTGTACTCTACATAATCAAATTATGTATTTTGTTCCTTGGTTTATAACCACCTATTTACCTTTATATATCAATGTTATTGAACGAACTTACAAAGATGGGAGCGGTAACCTTTTGAAAGCTATCTACCCTCCTCAGTCATCGTTTGTCTTACCAAACAATACTGATATTACTTTCTCAGCTTTTCAAAAATTCATTGAGGAAGATATTGCTTCAATCAGTATTGCTGAAATTAATAAACTTATTACTCAAAATTGCAATCATGACCCTGAAAACTATCACAAGGATTAGAACGATTATCAACTATTATCAACAAACTGAATACTAATCCAGGTAAATCAGAAACTTCAATGCGGAGTGAAACCAGCAATGAGGTCGAATAATCGCAGCGGGCCAAGTCAGAAAATATGTTGTCGGCCATAGAATTACAAGATGCGGAAGATTTCCTTCAAAAAAATGGAATCCTTAGATAAAGGCAAAGACACGACATAAAGATGGAAACATAACCATGTGAAGACGAGCCCATTCAACAGGAGATACACTGTTGTTTCCCCCACTCAACAGTAAATATACTGTTCAGGGACCTAGATATGGGACCCCTTTTTCACTATACATAGATTCCTTACGTTTTTTATTTTTTCTATTTAAGCATTAGTCTTTCTTCAGAGTAGGGCATCAAAAAAATCATAATCGCTCTCTCTTTTTGGGTTGAAAACCTCGGCTGATCAAACGGAGTCACTAAGGCAAAACCAATAAGAGTAGTACTAGATCCGACTGTACCTCGATCTCAGAACCAAGTTGAGAAGCAATACTAAAATTCCTTTATATTTAAATAAAGCTTAGATTTGTTCATGGTCTATATAGGAGAGAAGTTAGTTATTCGACATAGATATGAGATCATTAGCCGGACATAGTCCTGGCTAGGAGAGACATACTAAAACAAAAGAGGAGAAAATAAAATACTTTATGAAGGACTTGTCACCAAAGCCGAAGAACTCTGAAGAACTGATCGATTTATTTATTTATTATCGGAGATCGGATTAGTGCTCATAAGAGAAAGCTTTACAATGATTTACAAAAAGAGAGAGGGATTATGATTTTTCTGATACCCTACTCTAAAGAAAGACTAATGCTTAAATAGATAAAATAAAAAATAGATTTGATCCACGGAATAGAAAATTCAATGAAAAAATAGATTTGATCTATTCTTTCCAACCAACATACGTGATTGTCATGATATAATCGATTTAAGTCAGGAGACACTTTAGTCCGTTCTTTATATAAACTTAAAAATGGTTCTGGTAAGATCTGAACTGTTGGACCGTGGTATGACCACAACCTTATAAACCATTTTGGAATTGGCTCAGCAAAAAATCTTTGCGTACACTTTTACGAACCAAGTATGTTTATGCTTATCATTGTTATAATATAGCACTTTATTAAATGCTTGGATATAATCCCAATAAGTAAAACTCATTTTGGTATTGTTGAGATTTATCTGTCTTTCTTTCATGGCTGACATACCCCAGTTTTCAAAAGATATAATATGTTTAATAATGATTTTAGAGAAGTTATAACTCTTCTCATGTGGGTTATTACTCATGCATGAAAAGTGCTGAAATTCTGCACTTCCTAAACTTATTAAGATTTCTTCATAATATCATCGACTTTTATATGACTCCCCTGGATAATATAATCCGTTAACAAGGTACCTTTGGAATATCTTCCACGATTCATCTTTTCGCTTGAGATCAGAATTTTCCAGAAGAAATATCATTTCCTTTTTCTGCAATTTTTCGTAAGATCTGATATCATCATAATCTTCCTTTATAATAGAAAAAAAAGTATCCTTTTGCTTCTTGAGCATACAATTGACTGTCCTTAGGAATATCTTCCAAATTATCCAATTGTTGTGAACTAGATGAAGACTCTTCCTGGGAAGAAGACTTTTTGATCAAAGTTCTTTTTCCCATATGTATAACTGGGGACTTTGAGTCATATCTGTATGATGATCCTTGCGATGATATGGCCATGGCTCCGTATGACGGATTACCATAATTACCTCTGCTCGGGGCTGTTATTCCCCTTCCTCTTCCCTTGACGTGAATCCAAGGTGGATCCATCCTGCACACATAACGCCTTTTTGTTATCATTCAGAAAAATAATCTCTCAGATATTCATCTGAATAGTATTCTATCTGAATATGAGCGAAATATTCACTTAATATATTATCCATAATGTTTTGAATAATATAATTTTTCATATCTCTAGGTAAAGGTGCAAGAACCCTTAGTATAGTAACAAGAGTTGCATTATCAAGAAAGATTTGTAAAAACATAATTACTGAATGTATTCCCTGGATAAGAAATCGGGTAAAGATTTATCAATTCCCTTTTTATACTGAATTTCAAAATCAAAAGGTGGTAATTGCACTTGCCACCTGGCGAATATCAATTTCGAAGAATCATGCTTGAAATCTTTGTCAAACAAAATTTGATTGATTGAGCGTCAGTTTTTATCAAAAACGTCTGGTTGTATAAATCGTCGTGAAATTTTAGAACGCACTTAACGATGGTTAGTATTTCATGTGCTACCGTCACATATTTCTTTTGGGCTTCATTCCATTTGCCTGAATGAAACCCGATCAAATATTTTCTCTTATCATGGGGAATAATCTGTTTGAGAATCCCACCATATTCAATGTTGGACGCATCCATCTCAATAATCTTTTGCCAAGCAGGGTTGGCTAGATCTAGGCACGGCAGTGATTGCACTCGCCGCTTGATTTCTTTGACCAAGTTGGTAAGACTTTCAGTCCAAGGAGACTTATGATCCTTCTTTAGCCTATCATATAACGGGGTCAAGTCTCTAGATAGATGTTTATAAAATGGGGAGATATAATTTAAACTTCCCAAGAATCTCTGTAACCGAGTCTTGTCTGTAATAACATCAGGAAACGTGTCAGCAAAATCAATAGCTCTTTGAATGGGGGTAATCTTTACCTAGAAGATTTGATGCCCTAAAAATCTAACATCTGTTTGGAATAAACTCATTTTGGGTTTTGAAATAACCAAACCATTTTGTATCACAACTTTTTTGAAAATATCAAGATGCTTGATGTGCATTTCAAATGTCTTTGAAAATACTAGAATGTCATCGATATAAACAATAATAAAATCCATATATGGGTTGAAAATGTCATTCATAATTTTTTGAAATTCAGAAGGGGCGTTTTTCAAACCAAAAGGCATGACATTCCATTCGTATTGTCCAAACAGAACATTAAAAGCAGTTCTATAAGAGTGTTCTTTAACGATTTAAATTTGCCAATAACCCGATTTTAAATCAAATTTGGAAAAAATATATTGGCATCGTATAATCTGGACAACAAATCCTTTTTATTTGGAATAGGATACCTAATCCACTTCAAATATTTATTCAAAGGCTTATAGTTGATAACCAATCTTGGAACGCCTCGTTCCCTTTCAGCCGCGTTATTAACATAGAAGGTTGTGCATGACGAAGGATACTTGGATGGTTTTATCAAACCCTTTTGTAAGAGATTATCAATCTCAGTCTTGCAAAAGTCTACTAATTCAGTGTTCATTTGACAAGGCCGAGATTTATTAGGGATATCATCCTCAGAAAATCCCTCTTCATATGGAAGAGTTACAATATGCTTTTTGCGATTCCAAAAAGCTCTGGGATAATCTGCACAAATGTCAACGACAATCTGTTCGGTAATTAATTTAATTTTTTCCTTTACCTTAGCAGATTTCAGAGAGTCAAATATACTCATATTGAATAGCTCCAGTTGTAAAGAGTCCACGTGACTCTGCTTCATATTAATCAAGGCATTAGCATCTCTAGTTACCGGATCTGTAACAATCAAATATGTTATCTCATTATCTTTATAATTGGCCGAAAAATCTTTCACGTTGATTCATGTGAAAGGATAAATTGCATTTATGAAAGGAGTACCAAGTATAATTGGAGGGTAAAACTGATTTTTAACCAAAAAGAAGAAGTGAGGAATGCAGATTTTATTCTGACAATTTTTTGCATTTGGCAACTTATACTCTATATCAAGAGCATGTCCTGAGGTGGATTTAACCCGATGAGTAGTTTTCTGAAAATACTTTGTTGGTACTAAGCCTTCCTGAATACAACGAACATCTGCACCGCTATCAATCATGGCAATGTTAGTAATCGAGAAACTATTATTAATTAAAATAGTACATTTAACATACCATTTGTGAGCAGTTACAATCTGTATCATTCCTAAAAACAAATTTTGTTTAGGATCAAAAGTAGTAGCATCAGGTTCATTTTCAACATGCTTTCCTTTATTTTTATCAAAACATTCTTCCGAATTATTAACCTCAATATGAGTAATTCAGTGATTACAAATCAACTGATTTTGTTTGAGAGATTTAATCTCCTTTTTCAAATTCTCAAGTTTAGTTATTAAATCGTTGAAAGAAGAATCATTTCCAGAAAAAAGTATTTCTTTTTAAAAGACGATCATCAACCTCTTTTAAAGAGTAAGGAGCAAAATATTCAAAATCATCGTTCTTCTTAGTTTCAAAAGATTTGAAAGAACCTGAGCTGGTTCATAACAAGTAGCCAAATTAATAATTTTTTTACGAAGCTTACTATCAGTAATTTCCTTTGAAAGCTCAATACCATTATCAGAAGTGATAGTGTTCATACTAAAATCTTGAAATTGCGATTGAAGTTTGTAAATTTCGTCATCTTCGCAATTGCAATCATGACCCTGAAAAGTATCACAAGGATTAGCACGATTATCATCATTATCAGAAGAACTAAATAATTTGATATTTGAACCTGAATCGGATTCGTAGTCATCGTCCGATCCTAAGGTGTATAATAAGTTGTATACCTCTCATAGGTGTCTGTATCAAGTTCCAAAGTTTTCAACTTGTTTAACTTGCAATTGGGGGTAATATGCCCAAGTTTACCACACTTGTAGCATTTTACTTTAGCAAGATCTCTTCCAGATCTGTCTTTGGTAAATCTTTTAGATTTACGAGAGCTCTTTCTATCTTTGTGTTCTTCTTTGGATCTACGCCTATGCCTAGATCTCTTTCTCCCGTGAGAATCATCAGTTTTAGAGGACCTAATATTTATCCTTATTGACTTCTTTAGTAACAGGATTAGGCAGCCCAAACTGCTCAAAAAAATCTCCCAATATAGATCTTTCCCTAAGCTTATCCATCTTAAGTTGTCTAGCCATTTTTAGTTCGTTGCACAAGTTTAATCCTTCTTGTGTGCAAGTCCCTATAATCTTTCCATAACTCATAGTGGCATAAGGAATTTCACGTTGAATGCCTGTTAGAGTTTTTTGAACTCTTTCGGCAAATAGAGGGGGAAACCCATCTATAAACTTGGCTTTCCAATAGTCAACCTTGTTTTCAGGTAATTCCGTAACCCTATTGATATAGGTATCTTTATAGCACCTGAAATATACCAAGGTCTGACATCGAAGATCATTCAGAAGGATGCAAACCGTCTCATGTTTATTGGTAAATATTCCATTGAAATGTTCTAATATGGTAAGAACCAGGGTATAAACCGCGTCTTCTCTGTTTTGAACTAACGCCATGCCCAGATTATCAATCCTTGCATCGGTAGCCACCGCATTAACAATAGATGTTTTCTCCTCTGTGCTAAGTTAGTTATCCCACCAGCCTGGAAGCTGGCCCATAAAACCTGCAATTATCATCTTACAGATTCCTCTATCAGTGTTTTTAACACTTTTATAGATAGTTGCTTACATAAGCATTCGATGAACCATAATTTTTAACTGCCTATCACTCAGTCCATCTGCATTGTCTGAACTTATTAAGATTTCTTCATAATATGATCGAGTCTTATATGACT
Source organism: Solanum piurae (assembly GCA_029582685.1). NCBI lineage: Eukaryota > Viridiplantae > Streptophyta > Magnoliopsida > Solanales > Solanaceae > Solanum > Solanum piurae. The sequence goes on from JAJOOO010007639.1 coordinate 18,804, forward strand.
CCCCTGGATAATATAATCCGTTAATAAGGTACCTGACCCTGACAAGTATCACAAGGATTAGCACGATTATCATCATTATCATAAGAACTAAATAATTTGATATTTGAACCTGAATCAGATTCATAGTCCTCATCTGATCCTGTGGTGTATAATAAGTCGTATACCTTCTCATAGGTGTCAGTGTCAAGTTTCCAAAGTTTTCAACTTGTTTAACTTGTAATTGGGAGAAATATTCCCAAGTTTACCACACTTATAGCATTTTACTTTAGCAAGATCTCTTCCAAATCTGTCTTTGGTAAATCTTTTAGATTTATGCGAGCTCTCTTTAGCTTCACGTTCTTCTTTGGATCTATGCCTATGCCTAGATCTCTTTCTCCCATGAGGATCATCAGTTTTAGAGGACCTGTAAAATTTATCCTTATTGCCTTCTTTAGCAACAGGATTACGTAGCCCAAACTGCACACAAAATTCTCCCAATTGAGATTTTTCCCTAAGCTTATCCATCTTAGGTTGTCTAGCCATTTTTAGTTCGTTGCACAAGTTTAATCCTTCTTGTGTCCAAGACCCTATAATCTTTTTGTAACTCAAAGTGGCATACGAAATTTCACTTTGATTGCCTCTTAGAGTTTTTCGAATTATTTCGGGAAATAGAGGGGAAAGCCCATCAATAAACTTGGCTTTCCAATAGTCAACCTTATTTTTAGGTAATTCCATAACCCTACTGAGATAGGTATATTTATATCACCTGAAATATGCCAAGGTTTGACATCGAAGACCGCTGATGTAACACCACATATCCGAAAATAGAGATTTCAGATTTCTGGTGTTACAGGTGGCACTCACGAACACCATCCATGGACAGTTGATGGACTCACGGTCCGTCCTGCAGGTCCGTGGTTCGTGATAGAAAACTTCCCCAGAACTTAGTCAGAAAATTTGGCTAAGTGTTGACCCACGGCCGGACTTACGGTCCGTAGGTCAAGTCACGTACCGTAGTTCGTGTCTGTGGATCGATGCCCCTAAAGCCCAGCTTCAGTCCCGATTGACGGTTGACCAGCACGAACCGTCAATCGATCTACGGTTCGTAGGTCTGACCGTAGATGAGAGTCAGCAGCCAGTTAGCTGAAAATTGTTGATGGGTCAACTTCAGATGGTCATAACTTTTAGCACAAAAGGAATTATGTGTCCCAT